>JARHVA010002847.1:2107500-2326032 GCA_037957365.1 Torreya grandis | reverse complement strand
CCTTTCTTACTTATACAAGTCTCACATATTCTCTAGCTTGCACCCTTTGGCCTATCTCTTAGTCTAACCAGTATTATGTTGATGACCCAAGCCTTATATCTCACCCAAAATACTTAAAATATGCTTATATTCCACATCTATAAGTTTTGAACCTACACCTATTTTCCAACTAATAGGACACTTGCATCCCAGTCAAATGCGTGCATCGATGCAAATGTCCTTGATGCAAGTGTCCAATACCATAAATTCATCTAATTTTCAACTAAAACATATCCTAATCGTTATCTTAATTGATATTATGTAATTTATTCTCTAAAGGGATTAATATAAATATACGATGAACCCTCATTCATTACTCACCTAGAAACTTCTTACCTACTCACTAGGTAACTTACTAAAAGCATTCAATCAATCACTCAAGTGGGCAAAGCTTCTCTATTTTCTCCTATTTTCATATCAATCATAGGATCAACACTTTTTACAAGTCTAAGGGAAAATGTTTTTACCCTGACATTACTTACGCACTTGGGTTATACACATCATGACTTATAACCTTATACCATATCAATTAGAGAATTTGATGGGACCTCACAACAAATTCTTGGTGAAATTGATTTACCTTTATAGGTGAGTCCCACACATATTGTTACTACCTTTTTAGTTATACCTTACACATGTGTCTTTGATAAGTTATAGGGATTCCCTTAGATACATACCCTTAAATAAGTACCTTATATAGTGCATGGGTGTGTTAAATACACTCATGGCCATTGAGTAATTATAATTTTTAGAATTTCATATGAGCATCCTCTTGAATAAGAAAAATCTATACCTAGACAATTAATTATCAATATTAATAATTTTAATTTACCACAAAAGGGTAAACAACATGTAATAATCTTTACCAGGTGGCCAATACTTGAGATACCATTACATCAAATATCCACAATGGGGTTCCATACAATTCTCATCTACTATGTGTAATTGTGCTTCTTGTGACCCTACTCCTCCTTATGATTATGCATTAGCTCATATACAAAATACCAACCCAAGTGATCCTATTTCAAACATTTATCACTTACATAGACACTATTTTTCTCTATACATGGATCTCCTACACTTCCCTGGCCTCTCTGCACTCTAATAGACCCTCTAGACACCTCGTAGAACCCTTTCGGGGTCCCATTGACCACCTAGTATGAGTTGTTGACCCAAGCCATGGATTATAGGGGAACTCATATCCTAGGATACACATTTACTTCAAAAAATCCATGGCCTAGGTCATGGCCCAGCCAGAATGGTCATTTTTGGGCCTTTAACAGCCATAGATAGCTAGTTTTTGGGGATTTTTGGCATTTGGGTGCCCTATATCACTCATTTTCATCTATTTTTTATCAGATATTTTTCATTTTTTTCTTCCCTCTCTTGACTCTCATGCCTTATTGAATTATTTTTTATTCATTATTGTCACTCTCAAGCTTGATTGGTGACCAAAGATCCCATATACTACTACACATTGACTTAGAGACTCCATTATTACTTCCAATTGTTCCTGCTTCCTTGTGGCTTGTTTTTAACTTACACATTTGGCATTGCACCTAATTTATGAACTTGGTTGGAGATCTTACATCCTTAAAAGTTTTGAATTCACCTCTTCTTGGTTGTTTGGACATTGGTTTGGACTTGGTTCTATATTGCAACCCTATCTTCCTCCATTATTATCTCAAACTTAGATTTCTAGTTGGTAGAACATTTGCATAATATTTTGAGCTTGATATAAGGGCACTTTGTTATGAAAAGTTAAATTCCATTATTGTAGTGTAGTACATATGCTAGGGTTTGATATTTATATTCTAGTCTAGCTTGTTATGTATATTCTTAGAGTAGATTATGAATTGTATGCGTTCCCTCAACCCTAAAACATCTTTCCCCTTCAAAAATGTCATTCATTATGTAGTATTGATTAATTTTGAATCATTACCTTACTTGGTATATGCTTTTGTGTTCATTTAGTTTAATTGTTTTGGTTTAAAATGGCATTCCCTCATTCATTCATATGTTATAGATAGTTTCATTTGCACAAAGGAATTAGCTTAAGTTTCTAAAATTATATGCTATCCCTATCTCTCTCTCTCTCTATAGAAAACATCATTTCCTTTCTGAATCATATTTCAGTTCACGGGATTACATGTTTCTAAAATGCATTTCATGCTTGGTAATTTTATCTTATTCAAATATCTTGTTTTTTTTGTTCTTTAAACATTAAATTTTACCCCCTTATTATTTTATTTATTGTGGTTATACCCATTAGAGATATCTGCATCCTTTGTGTACTTGATCACACTAGCCCTAACTTGGTTTACGAGTCTTTCTATAGCTTGGTGTAAGCTAGTAAACCAGATAAATTTTATGGATCTTTAGTAGCCCATAGTGTTCCTGAGTCTTTTATCCTTTTAGGTGTTTACTTAATTAACTTATGTATCCCCTACCAAACACTAATGGCTCTATTTGGATTCATAAAGCTACATTCTAACACAACCAGTGGGACCTCACATTTGGTCTCATTCTAGTTCTATCCCATTTAAAACTCTCTTAGCCAACTCCCCTCTGTAAGCTATTAGGATTTTATTTTAGTTGTGTTTTGGCTCTTGCCTTTGTTGTTTTATCCTTCTTTGGATTTGTGTTCTTCTCCTACTAGTTTTTGTCTATTTGCCTTTTCTATTGTCTCCCATGTTGTTCTTTCTTCATTGCATCTATGGCTGGCCTCCCACCCTTAGGAATCCAATCTCATCATATTCATGGTCTTATCCATGAGATCACTCATGATCAAGCTAAGATTACAATGGAATTCCATAGATACTAAATTACCCAAGAGGTTTTGTTGACCTAACATAGTGACCTTGACCCTTTCATGTTCTATAGGGAATAAGATTGGTAGATCTATAATCAATGGACTTAGTTTCCTTTTCACTAGTCCAAGCTCCATTCATATGAGGATAATTCACCTTAGCTTCACATTATGATTTATTCATTTATTTCAAGGTGATGAGAATCCCCTTTCACAATTAAGGCCTGATGAGATACATGCAATTATTGATGATTTTTATAGATGGCTTCAAGTGAATGAAGTGTACCCTTATCCCCCATAATAATATATGGTGTATTTCATCTAGGGAAAGAGATCATACCCACTCTATTTTGAGTGCCTCAACCACTTTTCATGTGAGTTACCCACCCTTTTCTTGGTAGGAGACTCTATGGCAAGAACCCTCCTATGTCTATGTTATGATACATAGGCATTCTATCTCAATGAGGCATCCAAATCATGTGGATTCCTCCCATCTTATTAGCCCCTCATTTAGAGTCTCAGATGAGTGTGTTAATTTTGATCACCATTTATGAACTAGAGATCCATAGAATGTTTATCCTAAACATCAATGCCCTCATCTAGACCCTCATATTTGACACATGGTTAACATCATGGAGACCCAACATACCATGACCATTTCCATGGGCATGCCATGTCATCTCATCATCCTCATAGGGAATGGTGCCTTGTTCTTGGTCATTCCCCACCCCATGATAGGGATGATTTTCATCATGAACATCTCCTACACTAGGATCCACCTTGGCATCATCCCTTTCATGACCAAGGTTGTGATAAAGCTTATTAGCATATGAAACATCATAACCTCCACTAGCCTCCTCTAGAAGATCATTGCCAACCCGCTATCAACTGTTCATATGAGGATATCCATATGAATCCTCTATCCCCTTGGGTGCATGATATTCCCCTTCTTACTCATATCTTTGAATTTCCAAAGTTCAATGGGTCTTGGGATGCTAGTCCCATGGATAATATCATGACATTTATGATGGAATGTATATATTAGAAACATGATGAAGGCATGATGTTGAATCTCTTCGCTCACTTCCTATGAGATGAAGCTCTCATCTAGTTCCAAAATCTACCTCTATATTCTATTTCTAGTTTTTATATCCTTTTGGATGACTTCCTACAGGTGTTCAATATATCTAGACCATTTAACCTCAACATCTAATTACTTACCTCCATGACATAGGCCAAGGGTGAGTCAAACTTTGACTTTGTATGTAGGTGGCATTCAACCATCCATACATGAAGGATAAATTTCTTGGATGATCAACTTTATGATATGTTCACACAATAATTAGGGTAGGAGTTTCACCTTGAGGTCCTCAAGCATGAAACCACCTCCTATAATAACACTATTAATGATTGTTTGAAGATTGAAGTCTTCAAGGTGCATATAGACATTTGCCCTATGTTGACTCAAAATTCATTCTCTTCGTGAAATCAAAACCACAATGTGATTAGTGATAATTTCATTGATTCTCCTCTCAAAAATAAGGATAAGAAGGATATCTATGAGTTCAATGTTCTAAGTAAGGGGCCAACTAAAAAGAAGGCCCCCAAAATGAGCATCTCAAAACTATGGATGGTGTTCCCTTATGACACCACCAAGTTTTAAAACTTCCATTAGATGAAGGGCCATGATGATGAGAATTATGCTACCCAAAAGTCTGATACAAAAGCCTTGCTTCCTCCTCAAAATTATCCACTTGTAGTACCCAACCAAAAATTGAATGTGTTCAAGTAGCCTATACCTGACCATGATAAGGAAAAGAAGTAGATGAAAAAGAATAAATCCAAGGATAAGACCCATCACTCTTCCTCTTATTCTTCTACCTCTTCTAACTCTTAATCCTTATATGACATTAAAGGGAAATCTAAGCACAATAACAAAAATCTCATTACTGGCATTGACATATCCTTTGAAAATTATGCGTGCTTTGTCAATATGCACTCAGGTTATATGACTGACCCCATTAGATATTCTAGAGGTGAAATGCCCCCAGGATAGCCCATAAGGGTAGGGAATCCAAAATTTAGATTTGAATTTTATTATAATATCTCAAACCCTAGGCTAGGTAGTGATTGTACTTCATCATAGAGGAGTTATAGGGCCTCTTAGCTTGAATCTCCATTTGGGACCTTCTCCACCTTTACCCTAAGCAAAGAGGGATCATATTCAATGAGCTTTATCTCTCCCATGAGGTGCCACTATGGGATGATTTTGAGGTTTTTATCAACTTAGGCATCCCCAACTACCCTCACCCACTTGCCCTATCGTTTGGCCTTGCCTCTTCACCAGACCCTTCCATTCTAGAAAAGAGGGCTAAGTTCCCACTCTACATCAAGACATTTGTATCTAGCTACCATATCAAGAGATGCATTGTTGATGAAGGTGTCACATTGAACATCATGCCTTTATGGTGTAAACATAGGATTTTAATAGGGGAAATTAGTATTTTGTTAGTGAATAAACCAAATCAATCAAAAACACACTAAATTAACACCTAATCCTATCTCAAAGGAGGAGATTAGTTAACCCAAAAAAAAATGGAAACATAATTGAAACATGAAATAAATACATTATTTAGCTTTATTTAGATGCTCTAAAATGATTTTTATAGTGGCTTGCTCGATTTATGCTCATGAAGTCTACATCAATGAAGTATGGCTACCTCCATCTCTCCTTGGCACCTTGTTTGGATTTGACTTGGCTTCACTTGGCTCAACATTTGATAATTATAACACTAATATGAAATGATTTTGAATGCATTTGGGAATTATAAGTTTGGTATAAAAGAAATTAAAAATCAATAGGCAAGGCCTCCTATTTATAGATTTTTAAAATGGTTTAGGATCAACTATGACCATCCATCTCAAGATTGAGATGTGTGGTCATGAATTAATCCAAATTATGTAATTAAATTCATAAATATCCTCCAAAAATATTTGGGAATAAGGGGCATTTAAGAGGCATGGGAGGGTCTTAATGAGGCATGGGGTGGCTTGATGAGATATTTTATGCATGCATGGCTTAGGGATGTCTTTCCAAAAAAGATGCCATTTGATGATGTAGACATTCAATATCAATTTATAAAAATAAATATTCAAAAATTTCCATGGAAAATTAACTTAAGCTCTTCATTTGGTTTAGTTAGCCTTAAACATGATTAGTCAACTTTGATGCAAAACCTTGGCAATTTGTGCATAAATTAATCAAATTGGTCAAAATGTCATATTATTGGCTCAAAATTTGACTAGATTGGAATTGGAAGTCGATGTTAGATAAATTGGAACCATTATCCCATTTATGATGTTGTTAATGCAAAATAACAAAAGCACATGTCTCATTCAATAAATTTGATAGAAAAGAGTAATCTAGAGCACCCATGTACAAAAATATCATTTTGACTCAAAATGATCTGATCAAAGTTAGCAGATTCATAAATTACATTGCCCCATTTAATGACACTCTAGCTAAAATTGGCACTTAAATATATCAATTTCAACTCATTTAATGTGTTTTAGTGTTTTAGGCCAAATTGTGCATTTTAGTAGAAATTGGTCAAAAACCTAATTGATGGTCATTGGTGGCTAGATTCAGGTGTCTATATTTTGCCCCTATTTGGGAAGGTGTTGTAAGCTATAGGCACAACAATGTATTATTAAATAAAGAGAGATGACATGTATACCAAAAAGAAGATGATGGCTAAAGAAAAAGCTCCAAAGAGTGTTTGGGAAACATATGATGATCAATAATACAATTATAATGGTCAATGGGTTGATTTGATCAAGGGTAGAAGGATTTACCGAGGTGCCAAAGAAAACTTATGCAAATTTGTTGCTTTTAGACCTTTTTGAAGATGATTTTTGATGTGGCACATAATAGTATGCATCATGATAGAACACCATGAAGACTATCTTAAAATATGCATAAGAACTGACTCCCAATCTAATAAATAATTGAAAACAATGCACCAATGATAAAAACCATGATGAAAATGTTGACATATAAATATGGATGGACTTAAGAGTAATGTGCACAAGGAATCACCTAATACATACCTATAGACTGAGTCGAGGCAACAATGTTGAAAGCAAATAAATAAGCAAGTGAACAAACAAATAATGAAATAACACATAGAAAGACCATAAATAAACAAACAACTTTGAAATAAATAAACAAACAAAAATATCAAAAACAAAATCAAAATAAAGCATCCTAATAATGGCCATACCCTAGTAAGGCGAATCAAGGATAACTGACTAGGTTTAGATAAGACAAATGTTTTTGGTATTTTTAAATATTTGAATGTTTTTGAAATTTTGAGGTATCTTAACTCGATTAAGAATGACAAAATACCTGCTCATAAAATAATGAGATCATTTGGCTTAGGTTGCTCACAAAATGGTGAGATCATGGCTTAGGAAGACTGGGGTGACCTCAAACATAAATTGAACATGACCTACATAGTTTTGAAATGACCTCAAGTCACAATAATTCTATCCACATAAAAGGTGAGGAAAAAATTGACCAGGTAATAAGTTCTCAAATATAGCAAATGGTCAGTCAAATGAAAAAAAAACAATGACAAGGTGATGTGGCAATGCATGATAAACAAATGTTACCCATAGTTTGCCCATAGGTGGTTATAACTAGGATACAACAGATCAGATCAATGATACTAATTTAACCATAGGTAGTTATAATTAGTAGCAAGATTGGTGAACACTAATTTTCCCATAGGTGGTTATAATTAGGTTCACATAAATCAACTTGATATAGAATGGAAGATGAAAGATATCTTGCCAAATAAAATACCGCACTACTTTTATAGACTATCATTATAAATAGAATTAAATTAATTATTGAAACTTGATTGAAATCCCCTCGCCAAACGTGCAAGAAGAACCAAAGTAACCAAGATCAAAATAGGATTGGATAGGATGACTAAAAATATACTTTGGTCTAGATAGGAATGGAATGATAGGATCAAATGGAATTCCTTTAGGATAATGATGGTTTTTGATAGATTGGATAAAATGGTAAGAGGATTTCCCATAAGTAATGTGGTGACTGGCAAGGATACATGACAATGGAAAAAGGAATATGGAAAATGAAATGGTATGGTTCATGTTTTTAGCCTGGGTGATTATTGGTTTTTGATGTATTTGGATTAGGTATGGTAAATGGCATATGCTTCTATTATTCTTGTTGAAGTGGAGATGGACATCCTGATAAACAAATGAGATAACTAGAATACTCAATCATGTAAATTACTATCCCACACCTTGTTTGAATAACTACTCTGTCAAGAATTGGTTGCAAATTTGGATACCAAGAATGCTTTTGTGATCTTTTTTGGTTGTTGATTCTAATTCCTTAAAACATTGAGACAAGGTATATTTGTAGACTTTGGAAAGGAAAGTGTGGTCATGGATGGTAAATAAAGATAAATAATGGATGGTAGGTTTGATTGTGAAATGAAATGGTAGATGATAATGGAATGGGTAATGATTGGGGAAAAAATAAAGATTAGGGCATTCAATCACATGTAATGTTGTTGATGCCAAATTTGATATAACTTTGGATGTGGTAGGGCCAAAGAATTTTGAATATTCTCTTGATAGGATCACTAGATTTTGTTGTTATTTGATTTTGAGAGTAACTACCATCTGATTAGGCAATAGATTGGAAGCTATTTTGATTTGATCTTTGATATTATCTTCATCAAGTAGTGAAAGAATTTTATTCTCAATTATTAATGCCTCAATGAGGTTTTCACCAATGAAATTATCTTGATTGTTTCATAATGCCTTTGAGAAGGTTTCATTAAGAAAAATTGAATTTTGGCTTTCATTTTCTTCTAGCGCTTCTAAAAAAGTTTCACTAGAAGATAATAAGTTTGAACTTTGTTTGTCTCCTAGTGCCTCCAAAAAGGTTTCACTAGGAGAGTGTTCTTTACTATATGAATATGGTCTTGGCCTTCTTGATTTTCTTCAACTACTATGTCAGTATAGATTAGTTCAATAAAATTTGATTCTGTCAATCCTAATTGACACTTGTGGGAGATGGAATATCAATAATATGGTTATTTTGGTTGATGGTAATGTAATGGGGAGAGGTTTCACAATCCTCGTAGAAGATACTAGGATAACTCATGTTGATGATGGACTCATCCTCAAAAAATATAGAAGGATCATAAATGTATTCAAATTGATCTGTAAGGCATGCATAACCAATATTGTAACAGTCATGAATTTATTCTATTTCTAAATCTAATTCCAACTCAATGGACTTTGAATCTGATGTTGAGATTAATGGTGATTGTAATTTTGATGGGTAATCTATTACAATGATGTCTTGTTTAATGTTTGGTATTAGACAAGTAATAGCTATGATGGCATAATGGGCTCCACAAAAATTTCTTTTTCAGAGTGGGACTCCTTTAGGATGGAAAAAAAGTCAAGAGACAACTCCTCAGAGACTGGCTTATCAATAAGAGACTCTTAAAAAATAGGTATATGGTCAAGGTAATGATTTTCCCAAAGGTATTTATAATCATTAATAAGTGACTCAAAAAATACTAACTTATCAGAGTGATATTCTTTGATAACTGGTATAAGATCAATAGGTGATTCATCACAAGTTGACTTATCACAAGTGGTTGGTTCAAGAAAAATATCTTGGATTGGTTGGTTTTCTTGGCCTTGGTTTCCAATGAGTTGGAAAATACCAGTTTTGAACATAGCTTGGTCTTCAAATGATTAGATGGGTTGAGGTTTTGATTGTATTGGTATCGGATGAAGAATGGCCTATGGTTGGATAATGATAGGGCATTGGGGATCATGATTGCTCACATGAGACAAAGGATGAAGTCCTAAAATGATAACAATAGGGCGGTGCAGAGCTTGGTTTATCACATAAGCTAAAGGATGAGGTCTTGGAATGATGAAGGGGCATTATGGAACTTGATTTCTTGCACAAGAGAAAGTATCTAAGTCCACCTCATAACCCATATCATCCCAATCTTGAGTTGGATCATAAACGTGTTCTTGAATATGTTCTATGTACTGATTATTGTAAAGAGGGTATGGATCTGTATCCCAAATAATATTATCTATAGTTGGGTCTTAAAATTCCTCCTCATAAACCATATCATCCCAATTGGTAATTTGATTTATATTTTGTGGATTTTGACTATGTTCTATATATGGAGTATTATAGGGAGAACAATAAAACTCCTTATAAAATATTTATTTGTAGGGGTTCCTAGTGGGATTTTTTGGGGCCATTCTATCATAAGATGGATTGTACATGAATCCACCATAAGTGTAGATATACATATCTACATAAATGATGAAATATCTAAAACAAAAATCTTAGAGTTTTGCAAACTCTGAAAAACTATGTCCAAAAGACATTGGTTCAAACTAGGTCTAAGTTGGTTGAAAATGGAGTTGTATCTCCAAAAAATGATTTTATCATGGATCTATATCTCCAAAATAGTTTGTGTTAAGACTTGGCATAAAATAGTCTAATGTGAAATGTCTAATGTCAAATGTCATACACATAAAAGGTTAAGCGTCTAAATAAAAACTAGCATGTCAAAGTCTAGGTCAAAGTGTTCCAAACAAGATCTAAACTAGGAAAAAGAAAAGAGTTGATAGGTATTTTATCCAAATGCAGAGTCAAAAGCTAGGATCAAATAGGATGTCCTAAGACTTTTGGCCAAATGGTGTCAAAATCTAGACTTGAAATAAAAGGTTTATATGAATTTAATTTAATCTAATAAGTTTAGAATCAACTTTGATATAAACTTGGCACATGAAATCAAATATAAAAATGATCAATTGGTATAAGCCATAAGGCAAAAGGCTCTTGGAGAAAGGCGTTCTCCCAAATAAAGGCACAAACAATGTTGAGAATAAGCATTGAACAAATAAATAATCAATAGTCTTCAAATTTGGGTAATCAATTAACCAAAGTTATACAACTCAGAAGATAAAGATCTATATACCATTCCCATGAATTGAGGCCTAAAAAAAAATCTATCAATGTTTGAATCTAAATTTTGACAAGGTTAATTGAAAACTCAACATTGAAAACTAATATTTGACCAACAAACTAGACAAGATTAGACAACATGACAGAGCATAAACAAGGTCCAAATGGCTAATGTGACATGGTTTGAAACAAATGGTTTTTGGTGCAATGGTAAAAAATTATTAAAACAAATTGAGTAGCATCATAATGTAAGCATGCTTGAATGATGTGATAAATTTTATGTTTCAAAGACTCAAAGGAAAAAATGGTTTGATATGTTTTGGGTAGCATAGTTCTACCCCCTCAAATAAGTAACACATACACAAACATGTTTAGCAAAAATTTCAAGGCACAAGTGTGGTGTAAAATGGATAGCATAATGCCTCTTTAAACAAAAGAGTGACATATAAAAAAATTAATTTTGACATGGTTTATAAATAAACATATTATTTTCAGTCTCAAAACACCAAGTAAGAAAATGACAAAATACAAGTAAATCATCCAAATTCTTATTAAGGGTGTGGTAAAGTGGGGTTAACTAAAAATAATTGGTTTTCAATCATTTCTAGATGGATCCCATGTCTACCAACTTTCACATTAGCAAACAAGAGAATCAACACTTTAATTATGTGTCCACAACACTTGGCTTGTTGTAAAAAGGTCTTGTCCTTTTTACAACCACTACATCTATCAATTGCTCAGTGTAATGCAATGTCCAAAGTATAGATACATCTCGTGTGAAACTCTAAAAATAGAAGGTGGTTTAATCACTAAAAATTTTGATCCTAGTGGGAGTGGTTGAAGTCAGGATTGGGAGATGAAACCCTAAGTCAAAGCTTCCTTAAAGAACTTACGAAAGGTAATGAAGTCCCCTTCACAAGCCAAGTTTGCATTAAAGTAAATGATTTAATAGAAAGACTTTAATGTCATTTCAAGGTCACCCAAACTATTATGAGTTTTTTGGGGAGTGATTTAGATGAAATTATTTCTATGCCTTGGATTAGACTCCAATTGCGATGAGATGGTGCTTTTAATCCCAAAAGTTCCCTAAAAGAGATAGATGGGAGAGCATACACGTACATCACTTTTCACTAAAATAAATAACAAGAAAGTTTTGCAAACAATTGAAATGATTTTGATTTTTTAAACCAAGTTTGAAATATGTGATTAGGTTCATTACTATCCCCTTGGATTTAAGTGTGAAAATGGCAAAGATTACACAAAAAAAGACCCCATGAAACAATAAAAACCTATGTTCGTTTTAAACCCAAATTGAAAATTTAAGAATTAGCTTAGATTCATGATTAAAACACCAAATTGAAAATGTTTTAATATTTATGATGTGTTTTAAGCACTAAATTAAAAGTACCTAAGACTTAACTAAATCTTAGGCTCATTTTAGGCACCAATTCAAATGTGTGAGAAATATGACATGTTCATTTTAAGCCAAATTTGAAGTGTGCATGATTTTTGATCAAGTTATTTTTAAACCTAATTTGAAATGTGTGTGGTTAGTCAAAATCATTTAAATATACTTCCAAAATACCCCTTCAACCTAAAAAAACATGATTACAATGACCTAATATGAAGCACTTAGGAGTTTGAGCAAATGACATTAAGAATTTAGCTCTCAGGTTGACAGTCGAGTTTGGTTGATAGTCGAGTTGGGTTAATAGGTGAGCTGGGTTGATAAGTGATTTAGGTTGGATAGGTAATTTGGGTTAATAGGCGAGTTAGGTATCATAATTTTGAGAACAAAATTGTGGCTTAGAAAAAAATAGATTTTTGCTCAAATTTTTATCTTGCTTGCCTCCACACTCTAAGATCATGTATGATAATGGTTAGTAGGTTGCTTGTAGGTGAAATTTGACCAAATTTGTGATGCTAAGTCCCACTAGACATGATATTTGTGAACATATAATTTCAATAAGGGGACATTAGTATTGTGTTAGTGAATAAACCAAATCAATTAAAAACACACTAAACTAACACCGTAAGCCTCTCAAAGGAGGAGCTTAGTTAATAAAAAAATGGAAACACAACTAAAACATAAAATAAAGACCTTCCTTCACATTCTTTGGATGCTCTAAAATATTTATTGTAGTGGCTTGCTCGGTTTGTGCTCATGAAGTCTACATCAATGAAGTATGACTGCCTTCATCTCTCCTTGGCACCTTATTTGGCTTTGACGTGGCTTGGATTAGCTCAACATTTGGGAATTATAACACTAAGATGCAATGATTTTGAATCCATTTGGGCATTATAAGTTTGGCATAAAATATCTTAAAAATCAATAGGCAAGGCCTCCTATTTATAGATTTTTAAAATGGTTTAGGATCAACTATGACCATCCATCTCAACATTGAGATGTGTGGCCACGAATTAATCCAAATTATGTAATTAAATTCATAAATATCCCCCATAAATATTTGGGAATAAGGGGCATTTAATATGAATGGGAGGCATTTATGAGGCATGGGAGGGTCTTAATGAGGCATGGGTGGATTGATGAGATATTTTATAGATTTATGGCCTAGGGATGTCTTTCCAAGAAATTATGTCATTTGATGATGAAAATATTCAATATCAATTTATAAAAATAAATATTCAAAAAATTTCATGGAAAATTAACTTAAGCTCTTGATTTGGTTTAATTAGCCTTAAACATGATTAGTCAACTTTGATAAAAAAAAAAAACCTTGGCAATTTGTGCATAAATTAATCAAATTGGTCAAAATGTCATATTATTGGCTTAAAATTTGATTGGATTAGAATTAGAAGACAATGTTAGATGCATTGGAACCATTAACCCATTTAGGATGTTATCAACATAAAATTATAAAGACACATGTTTTGTATAAGAAATTAGATACAAAAAAGCAATCCAGAACACCCAAATGTGAAAATGTCATTTTGACTCAAAATGATTTGATCAAATTTAGTTGATTCATAGATTACATTGACCATTTATTGACACTATGGGAAAAATCAAAACTTGAATATATCAATTTCAACTCATTTAATGTGTTTTAGTGTCTTTAGGCCAAATTGTGCATTTTGGTGGAAATTGGTCAAAAACCTAATTGATGGTCATTGGTGGCCAGATTTAGGTATCTACATATGGGTGTTCAATGAGTTGAGTATTAGTCATGGGAAGCTTTATGAATCTCACCACAAATATGTTGGATTCAATAATGATACAATTTCATTGGTGGGTAATGTGAAGCTTCAGGTCAAGTTTGGACCCAAGATGGTTAGGATTGAGTTTTGCATGTTAGACTTGGATCTCTCATACAATATGATCCTTGGCTATCCATAGACCACTTCCATGTAAGACATCACATCAAAAAAAATTTGCATGGTCCAATTTATATACAAAGGTGAGGTTCATACCATGAAGGCAGACCTAAATCCCTAAGAATTTATCTATGCTAAGATAAATCCCTCTAATGAGGCTTTGGTTGTCTCTTTGTCAGGCTCTATGGGTTCACCAAAGGCTCCTACCTCTAAATCTTGTTTTCTCAAGGATGAGAATTTTGATCTGAGTACTAATCAATGTTCACTCCTTCAGAGTCTGGAATATGTTAACCAACTCCCTCTCCTGCCCCATGGTGCTAAGTTGGTTCTTCCCTTATCAGAGACCTCTTTTAAGATATTTCCCTAAACATCGAGCTTCCTTTCTCATCACTATTCTCCCATTGGAGTATCATCTCTCTCAATGCATCTCCTATATATATAGTTTGAGTCACTAAGTTTGATCTTGAGTGATATTCTATTTGTGGTATAAAATGAAACCCAATATTTGAGAGGAGAGCTTACAAAAATCTCATGCATGTACATCATATACGTTGCCATCCTCTTACTTGTTTGGGTTCATAGGTCTCATTCACCAACAATGACCCCACCTTTAAAAATATTATATTTTGGGTCATGACTGGTGAACCTAAGGATATAGATGTTCCATCTCCTTCTTCCCTCTTTTTACCTATTATGTGGCCTCTTCATAGGATAATCAATGGCCTACCTTAGGGTTAGGCCTCTAGTTAAGGTGAAATAGTGGTCTGTCCTCAAGGGCAAGCCTAGACCTAGGCCTTTGGTACTTTAGTGAGCCTCAATGCTTACCATAACACCCTCCCCAATCTTCCATTTGATGGATTTCTCCTCTTATGGCATCCATCATTAGACCTTATAGGTATTCATAGTCATTCAGCTTGTATGCTCCTACGTAGATGCACTTTAGGATAAAATTAGAGTCTTTTAATTCTTTTAGTTGGTCAAGTTACTACTTACTAGTGGTGAGATCTCTACCAAATCCCTCTCTCCTTTTGTTTAGTTTTTGTAGGTGTTGTGGGTTAGTGGTTGTGGTTTCTTAAGACTTGATTTAGCCTTCCCTAGTTGATATTCATCTTACACAGGCCTCTTACCACCTCTCCTTGTCTCTCACTATGGTTAGCATTGAGATAGTCATGGTTGGCACAATGGTGGTAGCTCTATCGATTGAGATGCCTTTCTTGCCTCTAGCACCCTGACTCCTTATATTTGTACAATAGAGAAACATGACCATATATCATTTGTGTAAGTTATAGAATAATAAAAACATATTTAGACCAGCTCAACAACTATTTTTCTTGTCTCCTACTCTTCCCAACCTTTTTGGGCAAGGTTTGGGTCCTTTTAGGCTCTTTGAGTCTATTTTTGGCCCTTTTTGGCTTAGGCTAAGGGTTTCTAGGCTAATTCGTGGCCTAGTAGTGGGCTAGGCCATGGACCCCATGGCATGGTAGTGGTCTAGGCCGTGGGTTTACCCAAGTAAGCCATGGCTTGGGTTAGAAGTTAGATGTTGGGAATTCCATTTACTCACATCATCAGGACATTGGGGTTTTTGGCCATTTTTGGTCCACATACCAAGCTTGTGCCCAGATAGGTCAAGTTACTAATGGATGAGTAGACAGACAAAATTTCTAGATGGAATGAATGATCTAATGATCTCATTTTACTCACAAATATTTTGAAACACTTTAATTTCACTTTAAAGTGTAAATTTTTAATTTATAAAGGATAAGTCTAGTGTTGCAGAGACCCTATGGGATGTCAAGAGTTATTGGAATAACTATGGAGGTGCATGGTATTCATCTGGTTCTTCATTGTGTTCATTTTGAGTCTAGTGGCATAAATTCTAAGTAGGTAGTTTGATGATGTTATCATTACCACATGTGGATGAGTTAGGGAGGATTGGTCACATGGGTCTAATCAAATTAGTTCATAAAACATATGCACCAAGTTTTAGATCATTCAACAAATCACATCAAAAGATATGAATATTCAAAATTGGCCTCTTAGACAAAATTTGCTAAGTTTCCATACTTAGCCAATCTATAAAAGAGTTCAAATAGAGCTAACTGAGAATATTGATAACATCATATCTCACACATGTGGTAGTTTCTAGAGGAGTTGATCACATGGGTTTGTTTAGTTTTGTGCTTGGAGCATACACATTAAGTTTTAGGCCATGCATCTAAGCATGACAAAAGTTAGGCATGTTCAAATTTGGATCCTCAGACAAAATTTGTTAAGTTTCCATACTTATCCATTTTTGACTATGACAGACAGGCATGCAAACATCATATAAATCACATAGGGTAGCTCACTTGAACATTTTTTAAAAACACTTAGAAATATCTTAGAGCTAGGAAATCAAGTGGGCACAATGTTTTTGGTTTCAAAAACATCTCCAACAAATTTGGTCCCTCCATGATTTTTGCACTTCAAGATATAAATATTCAAAATTGGCTAAATAATGGGATATGTTCCCATAGACACTGACTTTAAGACACTATAAAAATCCATTCAAGATTAAATTTTATGGTCTATGGGATGTCAAATACATCCATGCAGATGTCAAATAATGGTCACATGGACATCATTTTTAAGACCCAATAAATAGCCATTTGTTTTCAAACCAAAGTGGATCCAACGACTGACATTCATTCATACCAAGGAATATCGATGAAGTGAGATGAGTCAAAAGGTCAAGGATCTCAAGAAGCCACCACATGGTGTAAGTGCATAAAGTGGAAGACTAATAATAGGATCCTAAGTGTAAACATAAGTCTACCAAGTGGTACCAACTTAGACAAAGTCGACAAGTCAAGGGTAGGATCGATGGTTGTCAATCATACTGATCAAGATCGATAGTGCAAGTAAAGGTTAATAGGTCAATTAGTTGAGTCAGATATCGATATCCAATTAGAAAAAAGGTGAACCCAAGACTTTCAATGGAAGTTGAGGAACCATTTTTAACCAAGGAAAGGAGGTCTTGTAGGGTCATTCTACCACCATTAAATCTCATTCAAGCAACATTAAAAGGACACAACCATGCATTTAAATATAAATAACATAAAGGTAGCACCATTGGAGCTTAATATGGACCTCTGGTTCAACATTTATAGCTTGAAGGGTTTGTCTACGACTGTGTTTTCCATTCTTAAAGGACTTGTGTATACAATAAACTCTTGGTTCCTACAAAGATAGAATGGGTCTATTTAGACCTATTATAATCTAGAAAAAGGGGATATATAGTCTATAGGTTTGTATTAATATGGTATCTATAAGAAACCCAATAATCTTAGATTGATTTTCCATCTATAGGATGGACCTATGATCTAAACATGGAGATAGAGTAGATATGTGATTAATTCAAAGGGTTCTCATCCTTTAACATGACCATATTTTAACAAGAAGTTACCTAAAATGCACAGATCCATGATTTTGTCAAATTCATGAGCATGAAGTTTTGTCTTCAAGTGAGAGATGGCGTGAAGGATCAAACAAAAGTTCTAGTGTTGGGAACTATAACTAGGGGTATTCAATGTGTCCTCTTAATCATTGGGGACTTTATCACTCAATAAGCCATGAGTAGTATCTTGATTGATCAAAAAGGTGGCAAGGATTTCATTAGCTAAGGAGTAAAATATGATAGCTCAGGTTTAATTAATGACCTAGGGCAGTGTGTTCCTTTTCTAATGGTGTGATCCCACATTATTTCTCTTTCTTTCTTCTCCTATATATCCTAGTCTCAATCCCATTGAAGGGGTTTTTAGCTCTTAGAATTTATCACTTTTTTTGAGATAAGGATACTCATCGAGCCTCTTACAAAAGTGTGCTCATTTGATATGGTTAAATCCTATCAAAATATTGTAAGAACTACCTTTTAAATTAATAAGATCAACTCTTTGTCTATCTCTTGTCTTTAATCAATGTTTAATATGTTTGTGTATGGTGAATTTGTGAAGGAGAATCTTCCTAGTTTACTATCCTTCTGCTTCCCTCTTTAAAAGTGTTATCAAACTAATTTTTAGGTTTATATTAGTGTTCTATTTAGAACCTCTTCTATGAAATATCAATACAACTAGTGAGATTGTGAGGTTATGTGAGTTATGATTATTCTATGTTCATCCAGTGTGTTTTCAAGCCTATATGAGTGTCCATTTAACTTTGGTACATCACCCTTTTAGCCTTTTTATGATCTCTTATCCTCTTTCTAACACTTTTCCCTATGAAGAATTAGTTTAGGTGAGCATTAAAGGGGAATCTAGCCTTTTCTAAAGGTCCAACCCCACCATATGTGACTCATAGCCTAGGGTTGTTCCCATTATGTAGATCAATTAGAAGAGGCCTAAAGAACCCCTCCAAGGGTGAAAATTGAGTCTAAAATAGGGGCCATCCACCTTATTTGATCACAATACTTCCAAGTTATATTATTTTATGGTCACTTTACATTATCATGTTTGAGTTCATATTTATACTTATACATGCATTTATCCATGCTTATATCTTTCACAATTTACTTGATCTACTATGTACTTGATTTTTTTTTTCTAACACATTGGATTCATGGGATACTATGATATGTTATGTTGGTTTCTTTTTATTTCATTTATGCACTTTGTTATTGTCTTTTCTATTAAGTATTTGAATATGCTCCATTTTTTATGTCCCTTGTGCCTTTGTTTTACTCTTTGAAATTTGAACATGTCATTAATTATTGTATAGACATTTGACTATATCATTTTTTGTTTTAATAGACATTTAACTAAGTTATATACATTCAATTATGTAGCATTTGAGCATGCCCCTTGATTGTTTTTTCCTCAAACTATTGTCTATTGACTTAATTTTGAGTACTTTTGTGTGTGTACTTGGTTTCTTATTGATCTTGTACTATTACTATTTATAATTTTTTGTGATATTTATCATGCATCTTAGGCCTTGATGTGATCACACTCTATGTGCTTCAATGTGCATTTACCTAGACATGTTATCCTATATGTCACATGGTTCATTCACAGTAACATGGTTATCTTATCCTTTTGAGATGAGGTAACTCCTAATGTATATCTTCCCTCACCTCAAAAGGGGAGGAATATTAGTGGGGATATGTCATAGAGGCACAAATTCCACACATTATAATTTCATATTCAATGAAGGCATGCTATAGAGATATGGATTCCACACATTCACAGTTTTAGATATACAGTTGAGGTATGTTTTAGAAATATATTATCCATACTTATTCAATATTCAACATACCCAGATTATAGTGGAGGCCTATTTTTAGAAACATGTCTTCCACATTAGCACTTATATCAATTTTTAGATTTATCCATGTATAGTGTTGGCATGTTATGGTAACATCTCACCCATAGTTGTTCAAAATTTTAAATTGGCCAAAACACACAGTTATATGATTTAGATACATATTTTTGGTAGAATTATATATATTGGTACCATTTGTTATACAAAGTTTTATCATGAGACATATCTAAGGTTTATATGTTATGCAATTTGAACCTAATATTGAAAAATTTAAATCAGTTTATAATTTCAAACACTTTCAGGGACTGTTACCATTCACCACATTGGACTTTTACAAACTATATTGAGTCAATATACTATAATAAATGGTTATTTTTTTATATGGTTGAGATGATAAAATCACTCAATCCTACCAAGTTTTCATGTTGGACTTGATTGTATAATCTAGTCTCACTAGTTTGATAGTGTGAGTTGACTAAGATTGTGTACACATAGTAGGTTATAAGTATTATTGGGTTGCATGGTTGAGTTAGTCTCAACTACTAGGTGGAAATTCATCTTTGATCCAAGGTTTGAGGAATGGGCCCTCTCTCTCTCTCTCTCTCTCTCTCTCTAGATATTTCACTTTTTAGATTTATATTTGTCCTAATCTTAATTTAAATGATTCATAATGATATATATTTAAAATCAAGTTACCAATAGACAAGATGGTGTATTGATACATGTGTAGTACTAAACCTTGCTCTCTTTAAATTTCAAATAATTTAAATACTTTCAATTTTAGATTATTTGCATTGACTACATACTATAACATGTTTTTGGTTGTAAGTCAGTCACCAATAATGTAGTCAAGTTGAACTCAAATAAATACAAGGTGTGTTATACACACCCATGTACGCATTCCTTTCCTTTAAACTAGAAATTTTATTACTAGATTAAAGGGGGGGAAATGTAGATACTATTTATGAATTATAAAGCTCTTATTAGATTAAACAAAACACAGAGAGAAAATGAGATTGAGATAACATAGCACATATTCAACATCAATTCAAGCAAGCACAAAGGCCTATTAAATAGGAAAAAAAATGAAATACCCATGAAGCATGAGATGGATTTAAGAAAACTAACCGACGTCAGCTTGCATGAAATAACAAAGACCGAACAAACAACTAATCTCTTAACCAAAGTGGTTAAGGCAACTAACCAACATAAATTACCTTAGTAAATAACCTAAGGTAAATAAAATAATATGCTAACACCCTCCCTTAATGACTAAACTAGAAACAAGACCAATTTTATCTATGAATTTTATGAACTTGTCTGTACCAAGTGGTTTGGTCATTATATCAGCCGGCTGCTCTGCAGTGGGGCAGTATAAGAGACTGATGTCTTCATTTGTAACCAACTGCCAGATGTAATGATGGTGAACCTCAATGTGTTTGGTCTTGGCATGAAATATTGTATTCTTCACCATCTTCAAAACACTTTGGTTGTCACAGAAAATTAGAGTAGGCTTTGATGACCCAAACTGAAGATCCTCCAAAATTTTATTTATCCACATGGTTTCACAACCTACACTAACCATAGCTTTATACTCTGCTTCTATTGAAGATAATGACACTGTAGCTTTTAGTTTGATCTACCATTAGAAAAATCTTGAACCAAAAGTGAAAACATACCCTGTCGTAGATTTTCTTGAATCAATTGAACATGCCCAATTAGAATCAGAATATCCTAAAAGTTCAAAATCTATAGACTTCTTATACAGTATGCCAAAGTCAAGAGTACCTTTGACATATATTAATACTCATTTTTCAGCTAACCAATGGACTTCCTATGGTTTAGACATGAAGCAAGACAGAAAACTCACTGTAAAACAAATATCTAGTCTGGTGGTAGTGAGGTAAATGAGACTACCCACTAGTTGCCAATACACTATTTCATTGACCAAAGGTGAATCAGTGTCTATTGAAATTTTAGCTCCTACTTCCATAGGTGTGTGAGTTGGATTACAATCCATCATTCTAAACCTTTCTAGCAATGAATTGGCATACTTATTCTATGACACAAATACAGTATTAACAATTTACCAAAACTCAACACCTAAACAGTATTTCAGTAGTCCTAAGTCTATCATGTCAAAAGTACAACAAATATCAGCTTTCATTTGTTGAATGAGATTAGTACTACTCCCAGTGATGGATATATCATCAACATATATAATGAGAATCAAGATATCATCACCAGACACCTTTACATAGAGAGTTGGTTCTGAGTTACACCTTTTGAAACCTGACTTCCTAAGATATGAGTCTATTTTTGTATACCAGGCTCAAGGAGCCTACTTAAGTCCATATAAGGACTTGATCAACCTAAAAATAAGATGTTCCTTACCAATAACTTGAAAACCTTGTGGCTGAACCATGTAGAGTTCCTCCTCCAGATCTCCATTCAAGAAAGCACTCTTTACATCCATTTGGTGTACCTGCCATCCAAACTGAGCAGCAATAACAACAATCAAATGAAAAATTACCATCTTGGTGGTTGGAGAAAAATTATCCTCATAATCAAGCCCTTCCTCTTGTGTATAACCTTTTGCAACAATTTTGGCTTTGTGTTTATCCAAGGAACCATCTGCTTTGTATTCTACCTTATAAATCCACTTACAACTAATAGATTTCTTTCCTGCTAGTAGTTCCATCAACTTCCAAGTCTTATTTTTCATCAAGGAATCATATTCCAATTACATAGTTGATTCCCACTCAGACTTCCCTTTGGCCTCTGAAAAAGAAGTAGGCTCAAATACTTGTGAAACAGTAATTGTTAGAGCAAGATTGACATGCTCACCTCTTTTACCAAACTACTTTCTTGATCTCAGTCTTCTACCTTCCACACCTTGTGGTAGTATACCACTTTGGATTCTTTGGTTGTTCTTCTGGAACCTCATAATGACCTTTATCAATTCCCTCCCTAGAATGTGATTCCACTGATGAACAAGAATCCTGCTCACTTTTCACATTATAACTAATAATTGAATCATTAGATAACAATGACTCAATATCTGAAACTTGACTAGTTTCTATGAAGTATGGCATTTGTTCATTTACTATGACATCTCTATTTACCACAACTTTGTTAGTAGAAACATCAAGTAATCTGTAGGCCTTTGACTGATCACTGTATCCAACAAACATGTATGCTTTTCTTTTTGCATCCAAATTTTTTCTCTTTTGACTAGGAATAACTGCAAAAGCTACACAACCAAAAATTATGAAATCACTTACATCTAGAGTTCAACCTGACCAAGCCTCCTCTGGAGTCATATTCTCCAAATATTTTGTAGGACTTTTGTTGAGGATGTATACTAATGTATTCACTGCTTCTACCCAATACCTGTATGGGACATTTATGCTTTGGACCATACAACGAGCCATGTCCATCACTGTCTTATTATGCCTTTCCACAACTCCATTTTGCTGCAGAGTGTAAGGTGTAGTGTATTGTCTGTGTATGCCTTCAGTGGCACAAAACTCCTTGAACTGTTTTGAGATGAACTCACCCCCATTATCCATTCTAAGATATTTCATTGGCTGTCCTGCCTATTTTTCAACCATAGCTTTCTAAGTAAGAAAGTTAGAAAAACAATCATATTTCTTCACTAGAAAGTATACCCACTTTTTTAAAGAGAAATCATCAACCAGTAACAGGAAATAATAGGCACTAGAAGGGGTAGGTGTCTGCATTGGACCATGCAAATATGCATGTACCAGATCCAATACTCCCTTTGCTCTCAAAGCTTTACCAACATCAAATGAATGTCTAACTTGCTTCCCCAACTGACATCTAGTACATACATGATGACTATATTGAATAGAAGGAATCCCCTTAACCATCTTAGTCTTACTCAATGTAGTCAAATACTAAAAATTCAAATGCCCATACCTTTCATGCCATAGTAAACTTGTGTTATCAACCACTGCAAAGTGCACTTTCCTTTGCTTTGATTGGATCTGCAAGCTTATACAAGCCTTTCTCACCGATCCCAACAACAATAATCTTGTTATCTTTAGTGGTGACTAAACATTGTTGTTATTGAAATTTTATAGCAAAATCAGATTTTGAGGTGATCTCATTGATTGAAAGAAGATTTTTGTTTATATCTAGTACATACCTAACATTCTTGAATGTATAATTTATTGTACCATCAAAATTTATATGAACATTACCAAATCCTTTCACAAAATATGTTGTAACATCTCCCAAAGATACAGATTCATTATTACTGTTATCTTCAACAAAATCCACATACCAGTCCTTATGGCATGTATAATGGTGAGATGCCCTTGAATCAAAGTACCAAGCTTGATCCACCACAAAATTACCACTGGAAGCCATGAAAGCAAAATTTGGTGATTCCTTGCCTTCACCTTCAGCTACATTCGCATGATGAGCTTTCTTTTTGGGGTTAGCCATATCCTATTGTCTTTTCCTACAATCTTTCTTAAGGTGACCAAGTTTCTTACAGTAAAAACATTTCCATTTAGATCTCTTATTACCACTTGTGAATATTCTGATGGATAGCTATTTTTACCAGACTGCTTACCCTTTTCATTGATAAAGAATGCACTCTCTGTGGAAGTGGATGTAGACAACACTATTTGCTCCTATCATCTCTCCTTTTTCAATAGCAATGTAGACAATGTTTCAAAATCCAAAGTCTTCATCTCAACAATCATGTGTAAGGACTCCACAAATGACTCAAATGATGGTGGAAGATTTTACATAACAAGAGCAATCAAATATTGCTCATCAATAAGTTTTTGCACTGCTTCCAACTAGTCACCGATGTCCTTGATCTACAATAAAAACTTAGAAATGGAGCCACTTTCCTGCATCTTAGTGGAAAACAACAAATTCTTCAAATACAACACTCTACTAGATTTAGAAGCATGATATTTTGAAGATAAAGTTTTCCATAAATCTAATGCTATAGTCATATTTTTGACCTCTGAGATTAGATTATCTGCTACTGACAATTTTAATATGAGAGCCTCATGATGACGTTTATCATATTTATTGGTATCATTGGTAGGCCTTTGCTCTTTACTGAGCACTATTTGATCAATATTCATATATTCACATATTTTTAAAACCTTGTGACTCCACAAACTAAAGTTCTTGCCAATCAATTTCTGAGAATTTGGTAGTAACAGGTGTTGAATACTAGCCATTTTACCTAGTTTTTCATGAAAATGATAAAATTGAAAAAGCTATAATGAATTTTTAAAAAAATCCTTCTACACACTAATTCTATATTGACACTGAACAACCCTATCCATTTTCAGCAACAAACTCAATACCATTTGCAAGATCACAAAAATTCTACCACTAAAACAATTAAATCAGAAAAACTACAATTTCAATTTAAAAAATTCTTTCTCCATTGACATCCAGATTAAAAAACCCAGAAAATGGTGAAATTTTTAGCTTCCTGGACACTTCCGTGGTTATTAGTTAGTGGTAGGTCCCCAATAACCCTTATTGGCTAAAGTTTTGATTTATTTAAATTAAAAAAATAAAAAATAATTGGAATATTAAAACTTTAGGCTAAAAATTTTATAAAAAATTTAGCCAATCAGAAAATTGGCCTACCTTTGAAACTTCAGGTGAAGATTCTGAGCCCATTTCTCAACCAAATTACAAACTATTTTCACTAGTGTCTTAGTTTTGATTTAACTCATGATTTAGGCTTTTGTTTCACTAAAAAAGATGAAAAAATGAATTTTTCTAATTTTCCCAAGATCCGTATGGTGCCCTTGCACAGATAAATTCAATAGAGGCTTTTGAGCCTCTAAAACAGCCTATTTTTTCTTCCTTTTGGTCTTATTTAGCCTTCCAATGCTTCCTGGCAATTTTTAGACCTTTTGGTTGAGTTTT
Source organism: Torreya grandis (assembly GCA_037957365.1). NCBI lineage: Eukaryota > Viridiplantae > Streptophyta > Pinopsida > Cupressales > Taxaceae > Torreya > Torreya grandis. The sequence goes on along the minus strand of JARHVA010002847.1, from coordinate 2,300,563 downwards.
TTGAATCTCATGATGCTTTCTCTCTCTTCAGCTCTCCACTGGGCACTTAAATCTCCTCCCTGGTAAGACACCAACCTCTCTCTAGCTTCCACAAACCTCCACTAAGGTTCTACAAATCATGGGCTCTGATACCATATTAGATTAAATAAAACACAAAGAGAAAATGAGATTGAGAATAACATAGCACATATTCAACATCAATTCAACCAAGCATGAAGGCCTATTAAATAGGCAAACAAATGAAATACTTTTGAAGCATGAGATGGGTATAAGAAAACTAACCTACATCGGCTTGCATGAAATAGCAAAGACCGAACAAACAACTAATCTCTTAACCAAAGTGGTTAAGGCAACTAACCAACATAAATTACCTTAGTAAATAACCTAAGGTAAATACAATAATATGCTAATAGCTCTCAGTCTTGTACAACTAAAAAAATCAAAGCTTGGTTGTTCCTATCAGTTATAGACCTTTCCTACTTCAGTAAGTCTCGTATCTACTCTCACTTGTGTCCTTTAGTCTATCTCTTAGTTTGACTAGTCTTATGTTGATGACCCAGGCCTTCTATCTTGCCTAGAATGCTTAAAATCTTTGTATCTTCCATATTTGCAATTTTTAGACCTAGACCTATTTTCTAACTGCCCATATACCAAGATTTTTTTAATAATGAATATTCATTAATTCACAAATATTTTATTTTTAAGATTTTGGTTTTGGCAATTTTTTAGGGTTAGTAGATGGGATCAGATCACCAAAATTTTAGGAATATTTTTTTTGGGGGGTCAGATCGCTAACCCTTTATAATAATTTATAAGATTACACTTAAATTCACCATATATATATAGTAGATCCCCTAAGGACCTAACCTATACCAACCAAAGGAATAAAAATAAATGCAATTAGAGGAACACAAAACCAAACAATAGTGAACAAATAAAATGAATGACAGTACTAAACAACAAGTCAAATGCTTGATACAAATGAACAACATAACCTAATGACATAGTTGAGAGACACAACCGAACGAACCAACTGAATGACCTAGTTGAATGACCTAGCCAAATGACCTAGCTAAATGACCTAGCCAAACAACCCAGCTAAATGATCCAAATAAATGACAGAGCTAAACAATAGAGCTAAATGATAGTGTTGAATGGAAACACCAGATGGTAGAGATGAATGGTAGATTTAAAAGCCAGTGATGAATGGCAATTCAGGTGACATATCCAAATGGTAAAACTAAATGATAGTTCTAGGTGGGGAAATTGGTGAAATAGAGGTGAAACACCTTCTATCAGATGGTCGTATCAAATGATATATACAAAAAGCATAGGCCATCATGACATCTGATGGGAATGTTAAAAAGATAGGCTAATCATCAAGGAAATCATCCATATTATCTTATTTTAAAGACCCAATCAAAAGTCTACACAATCACAATGCACTCAAAATATAGGTATTTATTTATTTTTTAGTTTGTCATAAATTTAATTTCAACTGTTCAATAATAGTAAAATAATTTTACATGCAAAAATCTCCACTATAACTCACAAGATAGAATCAAATAGAATAACATATTACCCCCTAAATATTTTTTTGATGATGACATGCCACCACTCAAAGATGCTTCTCTAATTTTTGATAAAAATGATAATGACACTGAAGTGGTAGAAGAGATTGGACCATCTCACCAAACACAAAGTTTAGGTAAAACCTCCACTCATAAATCTTACCAAAGGAAGAGAAGTGGATGAATAATTGGAAGGTCCTTTAAGGTGGATTGGGCAATAAAATTTCCCTTCATAGAACTTATAAAGCCTAAAAATACTGATGATACTCCAAAAGAATGCATATGTACAATATGTAGCTAGAAACTAGGAAAATAACACAGAATGCAATTGAAGTTAGACACGATTGAGAAATATTGTGGAAAAGTATATAAGACAATGAAGAACCAAGATGGAGTGATATCAAGAATATAGGTGAAAAAATGTAGAAGAATGCATGCATGAAAGATATGCATAGGAGCATGAAAATGATAAGAAACGTCAAAAACATCTTGTGAAGAAAGGGGGAACAATTGAAGTAAATTTTGGAAAATACAAGCAATCCCATATGAAGGGAAAATACATTCAATTTTTTACTATATACCATATTCTAAAAAAAGGTAGACCTATTTTTTATTTTTTAGATTATAAGATTTTGTTTCAATATAATGGATTTATGGATATTCCACAATCACATTGGTCAGATAACAGTGCTTTGGAAATGACAAAATGTCTAGCAATGGTTGAGATTGAAGATTTGAAAGAAAGTGTTCAAAAATCATTGTGTATCTCACTATCTATCATTGAGGTCACAAAAATTGAAAACATAGCCTAGGTTTGCATTCATGTGTATATTTTTGAGAACTATTCAAGGAAACCTCATCTACTAGCAGTTCATAAAATGGTAGAAAATTACAATGCAAAAAATATTCAAAAATTGGTTGTATTGAATTTGAAAGATAAAGCTATAATGGATGATTATGCAATAGCTATGAATTGGTGTGTGGTACGGATGATGGTGCAGCAGTTATGCAAGGGCATAGAAATGGTTTGTGTGTTTGAATGCAAACAACAGCTATCCCATATATGATTTTAATTCACTACATGGTTCATAGTATGAATCTTGCATACAAAATGGTTAGCAAATTTACTAATGTGGCCAAAATGGAGGAGCTCATTCATGACCTACATGATTATATGTCAAGTAGTCTAAAAAGAATTTTAGAGTTCTAAAAATTTTCAATAGGAGTGACTGATGGTAAGAAAATATTGATATAAGGTGGATTTCTATTATGAACTCACTTGCTGAATTTTTGAAGAATATCCATCATTATTAGGTTTCATGTATAAATATCATAGAGAAATTGACAAGGCAAAAGATTTTTTATACCATTTAATAGATTTGGAAACACTACTGACTTTATGTAGAATTATTCCAATGCTTAAAAAAAATGAATTATTTAGTGAAACATGCTCAAGAGAGGTCCATTTATATTGTGGACTTCATACGGCTAAGAAAATGAGTATGCCAATCTCTTGACATACTATACACTTTGAATGAAATGTTTCAAGGCCTTTTTTTTAGTATTTGGTAATGTTAAACCAATTTATAGAACCCTAGTAGTTATTTGAAGTTGAATATTAATGATCATGTTTATGTCATTTTTAATGGAAAGGAGATTCCAATGCACACTTTTTACAAAAGACCTGATCTTGCAAGAGCTAAATCTAAAGAACTACCTGTAACACATATTTTATATGACACTGATCTATCTAAAACCCAAATGAAACTAAGTATATTTCCCAAAAATTATCTATAGATATTAGAGATCATTTTCAAAGGGATGATTTATTAAGGTGATGGTAGTTGTCAATCCCATTTTCCAAAATAGTAATAACAGTCAAAAGGTGGTTAGCAATTTATTTTAGAAATGCATGCACTATCTTGTAATGCATTTTTGTAGATCTATAGAGGTGAATGGAGTAGAAATTATATGTATTTTTGGAAAGGATTTACTGACATCCCAGTCAACCCATTTTGGTATTACAATGTTTGAACAATATCATCTTCTACGTGAACCAATGAAAAATAGGGCAATTACAAGATTATGTAAAAAAAATTATCCTAGTAGTATACTATAGAAAAGTCTAAGTGAATATTTCTGATTATATGAGCTCTGTCAAACAATGATTCTAATCTCAGTGGAAGATGAAAGAATATTTAGTGCATTATTATTCATAAATTCAAAACTTTAAAATAGATTGGATAAAAATTTAGAAACTTGTTTGAGATTATATGTTTCCCATATGCAGTGGATATGTTTCCATATAAAAGAGCTATCAAAACATGGAGTTCTCTAATTAAAATAAGAGACATCAGTAATACAATAATAAATAAAGATGATATAAATAATGACACTAAATATGGCATTGACATGGTGGATGCAAATGTCACTACCGATGATTAGGGTTGTGGAGAATTATTTCAACTACTAGACTTTTAGAAATGGAGTTTTTGAATTTCAATTTCACATATTTATCAAAAGATACAATAATTATTATACATTTTTTGAAATTTATTTACTTTTTTTTTCTAAGTAATGAATGTAAAATATTAATATATCATCATTATGTTAGGGAGAACACTGTAAGTTAATATGGTTCTTTATATATTTGATACATCTTTTTTATAGATATATCTTTTTTTTACATCAGAACAAGTTTTATGATAGGGGAAAATGAACCCATATTTTTCCACCCAGTGCATAGTGTGTTTAAACAAAGCTATAGTGTTAGACAATGATGTACTATGATCTTGTCTATCTTCTTTGACCTTGTCATAATACATAGTGGATCTTTATTTTCTAAATCATTTATGTCTTCATGTTCTTACAATCGACTGAAATATAACATAGACTGAAATAAATCAATTTGTAAGTACAAATTTATAACCCTAGCCATAACTTATATTTTTATCAATTTACAACTTCTATAAAGTATGTAGATTTTTCATACTTGTTGTATGATATATCATTTAACTTCCTATATAATTTCAATACCTTACATTTCACATTAAAATTAATTTGGTGAACCTACATTTTAATTTGGACACTACTTGTTCCTTTTTCATTTTTTGCTTAGGATTTCAATTTAATTTTATAAATTTCTATAATTTAATGAACATATTCCTAGACCTTGGATATTTTATGTAACAATGAAATCACTTTCATCACACACACACACACACACACACACACACACAAATATATATAGGAGTATATACTTCATATATACTCCTATATATTCTATATGTACTACTATATATTCCATACATAGGTACTATATAGGACATATATAGTACCTCCTTATAGGGTAGTATAGGCTATCTACTCCTACAAAGTAGATAGCCTATATTTAAAAAGTTGTTCAAATGTTTAGAGTCCTTAAAACTGATTCTTTTTAGAATAAAATGATCAAATAAAATATAACCTTATCTATCTACACATCCTCATAACATTAAAAAATCTATTAACCTATTCTATAGTTCATGATCACCATCAATTATACATATTTTTAACTTTGATGAATCCTCATTATTACTAAATATCACAACACTATCCCAACACAAACATCTACCAAACATGAATGTATTTTTTTAATGGCATCAAACGCATCGCAAATCATGATTTACTCAAGAAATAATATAAATATAAAAAATAAGAGATCTTCCACAAAAAATAACTCATTTTTTTTATCATAACATGCAATAACTATTTTATGTTTTCTAAAATGCATTTATGTGTTTCTTGCTAAGTGATGACTATACAAGATTAATATATTATCATTATGTTAGGTGAAACACTTTCTAAATGAATATGTTGACATTAATCCATTTATATTGAGATGTGAGTTTCACAAGTGCATCAAAAATATCAAAAGGGGGCCTAACACCATTCAAGATTACAACATAAAATTAAAATTAAAATTGAAATTGCAATCTATGTGGTTCATCCAATAATTAAAACTCAATAAATTGATCACATCATCTACAACCTTAAAATTATCATTCATAATTTATAGTTTAAAATAAAACATTGTTTTTAAATATATAAAAGTGTAAATAGATTCTCAATTACTCAGCTATTTTCTCAACCACTTTTTTAGCTTCTTTCACAACTACTTTCTCAATCACAACATCCTATGTGCCATTGTTGTCCTTCAAGATCCATAGTTATAACATTAAGACATTCAAGATTTTCTCTATCCTCTTTTCCAATATCTCTTGCAGAAGGTAGAATTGGATGAGCAATTGTCTTCTGCTTAAATAAGGCATTAGGATCCCATCCTTACTCTGTAATGATTTTTCATAGTGCATTGTTATATTTATTCAATAAAACAAGCTTCTCCTTGAATTGAGTAGTAGATTTTAAAAAAATTTGTGCATTTTTTAGATGCACATTGAGGACCTTAGCTTATTTTTTCAAGTTCTCATATTTTGCCTATATTTTAGAATGTAATGTAATTAGATATGAAAAAAATTAAGAATGACATAAAATTTGATTAAAATGAATATACATTACTAAAGATTTTTTCTTCTCCACATTTACAGTCACAACAAGGTTGATGTCTTTCACCCATTTATTACAAATATGCCTGGGCTTCTACATTAAAATTCTCCATCCTGTTAAGCATGATAGTCAACACATTACCATTGTAAGTATTAGCAACAGTAACCGACCCAAATTTAGCTTTGGCAAACAAGCATTAATCTTTATGTATTTTTATTGCACTAATGTAAACAAATTTTCTCACTCCAAATGGTTGTGATAACGGTCATTTAATTACTTTATAAGGGCCTTTTCTTGAATCTCCCACACATGCAAATTTTTCAATTCATCAACTACTCCCTCCTGAAGACTATTAGTAATACTATCTACTACCAAATTTTTTAATAGAAAAAATGTAAGGGCATAATTAGACTTTACAACATTCTCTATTGGGGTGGGATTGTTTGATGAAGTGATTGAAGGTTCCTACTGAGTAGTCACATGAACATGTGTTGATTTTCCTTGGATAAAATCATGTGGATTGAAAGTAGTTCCAACATCAACGACACTATCAAACTCTAGATATTCATCATGAAGATCATTTTTTGACAAAGAAGTTAATCCTTATGCACTTGATAAACCTCCAACAGAGAAAAAGGGAAATTTGGAACTTGATATTTGCATTGTTATTGTTCGTTATGGTAGTGTTAATGGAAGAGCTTTCCCCCTTTTATGAAATGCATTCAGGGGCAGGGGTGGTGGCATAATCTTCCTCATAGATAGAGGATGACCTATAAATTATAATTTATTTTATAAAATAAATAAATTAAAAAAATAAATTTATATGCAAAATTGAGATTAAAAGTTTAGTACTTGTATTTAGAGATAGTATATCCTCTAATATATGTGATGTATTGTGAGATGTAGCCACAAGGGTATTTTAAGCTGGTATATTATGCAAACATTAAATCTAAAAAAATAATAATAAAAATAAAATAAAATATGTAATGTAAAATACCTTTCACAGAAGGTTGAGAAGGGACAATAGATGTTACTATTTGTTGTAGTGGTGGTTGTTCCACCATTTGAATTACTCTCGAGTCAAATGTAAGAATAAACAAAATAACTAAAACAATGCATTTGAGTTTGGAAAATTAAAATATCATTTGAAATTTTTAAATATCAAACTTGCACATGGAGAGGATACCAAAGAAACTTGTGGACATTTCATAATTCAATAAGATTGCATGGATGATTCTATAGACTTTGAATCTATATATTCTTCAATTGTAGTTGCATGTTGTCCTTTTAAGGTAGATTATTTTTTGAGGCACATATTATTGACTATCAATTTTAATAAACAAAGATCAAATAATTATTAACATTTACCTTGGTAACCATTTAACAAACAAACAAATATTAAACCCTAGAATCTAGATCAACAAATGAATAAATTAAGTAACTTCCTGCTCATCCACATACAAAGAGTTTGTCATCATTTTTGAATCTAGCATAGTTATACCCTATGTTTTTTAGAGGTCAAATAAGGCCTTGTAGTATAATGCCAGAATAAAATTGGAACAAGAAATAGTGGAACTAGGATTGGTAGCATCAAAATTTAATTCAAGCCTTATTCTAGAAGAAATAAAAGAGCACCAGTCAAATTTATATTTTAAAATAGTGTAGACAATCTAAAATAGTACCCAATATAGAATATTTGTGGCTCTTCCTTCTAATACTATTATGGATTGAAAAAATTGAACCATTGATTTAAAAAAAGGGTGACTAACATCTTCCACTCAGACACCCCTCTTCCAACTATCTGAAATGAAAGATAAAAAGAGGATCTTAGTCTTTAGAATACAATTGTTGAAAGTTAAATTTTGAATATACAAACAAATTTATAAGTACATATAGTTTTTTTTGATGTGCAAGTCAAAATTTTTTGCCAATAAATTTTTGTCTTCATATAACAGTAGTGATTTTGAATTCACAAGGTTTACATTATGAAATGGAAGACCTGTGAGATTATGAATATGTTTTGGTGAAGTACTAAACAAAATTATTTTGCAATCAACTTGTAGGGTGAATATCTTCTCATTTGGGTCATATGAATACATGAATTTTTTTAAAATCTTGGTGTCAAGGTCATATTGTGGTGTGTAGAGCAGTCCACTAAAGTTGCATTTATAAACCCAATCATTGTAGTATCTGGTTGTTGTACAAGCTTCAAAATGTTTGGACATAGTAGGTTTTTGAATTTTTTTTTTCATGGCTGTAAAATGATTTTTTTCTCCAAGGAGATGAAAAACTAACTATACAAAATATTATAAATGAGGGAAGAGGTGAGTATTTATAGATCATGGAAGGTGATTGGGTAATTGGATAGCAAACCAAACACATAGATCACCCACCAGTGTGTCAACCAGTCAAACCATCCAGCCTCACCATCTGCTAGAACCATTCAAACAAGTTGAATGGATCAACTATTTAGCTTAGCCATTTGGCTTAGTCATTCAATTTAGCCATTTGGCTCAACTGCTCAGCATAACCATTGAACTCAATCATTTAGCTAAACTATTTGGCTTAACCATTCAACTCAGTCATTCGATCCAGCTGTTTGGTCCAACCATTCAACTTATCCATTTGATCTAGCCATTCAGCCTAGATGTTAAGCTTGGCCATTAGGTTCCACCATTTGGTTCAGCGATTCCTCTCAACCTTTCACCTATAACATTCATCTCAGGCATCTGATTCAGTCTTCTAATTTGGTCATTTGATTTGACCATTCAGTTTAACCATTCTCCATCACTCTTGGAGGATTCACCATGCCCATGAATAAAAATTTCCTAGATTCACTACATATTTACAATAAGTTTCTAGTATGGCCACTTAAAATGAACCCTACCAGATACTTGTGTTCTAGTTAGATGCTTACATTTATGCAAGTGTCTTTACCTGATGTAAGTGTCTGGTACCCTAAAGTCGTCTAATTAAAAAATTAAACATAATACTCCTAATGGTCAGCCTAAGTGATATTATGTGAGTTACTCTCCAAAGGGATTGATATAAATATAAAATCAACCCCTATTCATTTTTTGCTTAGAAACTTCTTACCTACTCACTAGGCAACTTACCAATAACATTCAATCGAGTACTCAAGTGAACAAAGCTCACCTATTTTATCCTATTTATATATCAGTCATATGGAAAACATATCTATAAATATAAAGTACTGAAAGAGCATTTCAAGAGTTATATTTTCTAAGTTATAAGCTAGGTCACTTTTATACTTGTCTATCACATTACATGATTCACACACAAGCCAACACATAGGGGAGAACTACATAATCATGTTGAAATAAATAATACTTAAGTGAGATATTTACCCTTAACATTATTAAATGTTTAATAAATAAATGAAATATATGTAATTTTTTAACATGAGATAATCTTATGTAAATAAATTAAATATATTTTTACCATTAGTTCCATGAGAAAGGATGGACCCATTGGTTATAAGGGTTATATGTTCCACGAGAGAGGAGAACTGAGAAGAGGAGGATTATATTAGGGTTCTATGTTTCTCAATTATATGAATCTCAAATATTGTGGGTTTTTTTACCTTTTGAAGTTTTCCCAACTAAATATTTATGTCAATATTAATTTTTACCTTTGCCATTAATTAAACTTCTAGATATTTTGTGTATGTTCATTGAATATATAATGGTTATTCAATTTATTTCATAGAATCAAAGCTTTGACATAGTGTGATTGATTGGCAAGACTATTAATCATTGTAGACTTCAATCAAAGAATTTAAGACTATTGAAAATCAATTTTGACACAAAATTTAGATTTTTAAAGGAATGGTATGGCCTTCAAAGGCCTTTAAAACTTTTTTCTTCATTAAAAAAATTATTGGCCATCCCTGGAGGTTTATGTAGCAATCCAATTCATTTTAAGACATATTTGAGCATCCATCTATGATATTCAAGCCACAAATAAATTTTATTAAAAAATTTTGCTATAAAAAAAGCACAATTTTTATATCTGTATGAGATTTTTGAGCCTTGAAAAAAATAATTACAATGTTTCCAGTGCTAGTTTGAGGTGTTTAGGAGTTTGTTTGTCCTATTTTTAACTTGATAAGCACCCTAAAGATCATCTAAAAGATTCATATTTAGTTTTATATTTTTTCAAGCTTCCTTGGGGTGCTATAGTTGGTTTGGGTGAATAAAAAAGATGAATTCTATGTTAAATATTCAATTTTAAAACTATAATTGGCTATAGTAGGAAAAATATGGACGATTGGCAAAACTTCATGCTATTTGATGGACTATGAATTATTCTATGCATATCCAAATCTCCACATGAGTGTCATTGGTCTCTAGGAAGTGTGTTATAGATAATTCTAATTTCATATAGTTTTAAAAAGTATTTAAAAATTATTTTATTTATTAAATCATTTTTTTAACCCCAGACTTCACATTTCTTTAAAGTTTTTTTAATCTAAAAGTGAAAAAACTATAAAAATTTTACTGGTTGAAAATTACATGTTGTATATACATACATACATATATATAATTTTAAAAAATTAGATAAAAACATATAAATATCAATTAGTGCATGTTAAGACTTAATTAGTCTCTTAAATAAATTGGTAAGCTTTTTTTTGCTAGAACTTACAACTAAGGAGGTCTCAAGTTCAAAACCCCTTAAAATAAATATTTTTTAACTTGGTCAAATCCAATTTATAAATTTAATTTAAATTTTATTTTATTTTTTAGTTTGTATGTATACTTTTCTCATGTATTCAAAACATTAGTTGATCTATTGACCTTATTTTGACATTCAACCTAGTAAATGTTTTATCAAATATAGTCATGTAACTGGTCAACTCTAATGTTTTAACACCTTTCAAACACATTTATGTAGTCTATTTTGTATTTTTAAACTTCCTATTATTAATTTACAACCATTTTAATAATAGTGTCTAGATGATTATTCTGAGTACGACTCATTCGACACCTAGTTTAGTGCAACTCTATTTTAATTTTTATATCATTTAGAATCTAAATTATGAATTTAATTATAGATCCATATATGATTCACTTTATTTTTTACAATATTTCAAAAAAATCATTAAAAAAATTAATTTGTTAAGTTATTCTTACATTGGTATATTTCTTGCAACACTTGTGACACCCTATTTTGTCAAAATATTTCACAATTTTATTGCTTTATCTAGCATTAAATTGGACAATTATTATATGTTTACAATTTAAATTTATTTTAATATTAAATAAATTTAAAATTCATACTAAAAAATATTTATTTTTAAGTATTTAGTTATTATCTTATTTAAAAGGAAGTTATGACTTCATTGTTATTCATTTGAATAAACTTTAAAAATTTATGAAAACATTAATATTTAGGTGTGGTATATATTTATAAAGGTTCTATGAAGAAATTTTATTATAGAGGAGAAGTGAGAAGAGAACAATTGTATTGGGATTCAATGTTTCTTAAGTATATGAATATCAACTATTTTGGATTTTTTACCCTTTAAGGTTTTCCCACTTAAATATTTATGTCAACATTGATCTATACCTTTTCCATTAATTACACTTATAGATATTTTATGTATGTTCATTAAATATATAATGGTTATTAAATTTATTTCAAAGCATGAGACTTTATTCAAAGTATTAGCTATGTAGGCAGTACTCATTAATAGAGGTGTATTTGGCGCATATCGACAACATGTGCCCACTAACCCATTTTTTCATAACCATTATGAAAATGAAGAAATATGGTTTTTCTATTTGACAAGGAGTGATAGTTTGTGACACATATTTGAATGCACCTGAGTGAAGGTGATGAAAAACTTAGAAGCATCTAGGTGGTCGTATCTTATTTTAATAGGTATTCTATATAGGACACTTGCATCTAACTTAAATATTAGTGTCGACACAACTATCCCAGGCTGATGTCAGTATTTGAGGTTATATAGACATTTAATCTATAATTTGATGACTATTTTATAATACTCTTCCAATATACTTCTTGTATGTTCTATATCTAGATCTGTATTAACATCAAAATTAGCTAAGTATCTTATTTATTTATTTATAATTGGCATATCTAGCATAGTTGTACTTTCTATTTTTTACATATCTCAACATAATAAATTTAGTATACATTCTAAGTTTTATAATTAATTAGACGGCTATAGATCTATTTATCACCTTTGTGCTTATTCATTTATTTATTCTTAACCGTATCTAACCTAATATGATCCACATCTATAAAATTTAAGATTAAACATTATCATCATTTTTTAGTCCTTATTTAAATCTTATAACTTGTGTAATCTTGTCCCATGGATTTTAAATTTACCATTTTTTAGCATTTAAGAATACTATGTAAACTTTTCTTTTAAATGATAAAATTATTACTCTTAAACATCAAATTCAATGTCAAAACTTGAATATCAATGCTTTACAAAAATCTTTTAATACTCATGTTTAGAGAATACAAACCTTTTTTGACTCTTAAAATGCTACACTTGTGTATTTTTCACATGATAATGGCTCTAATGGTGAACTTCATTATGTTTTTAAATAAACTCTTTTGAACGCTCCTACCAACCTTGGATTCAAAATCATGCAAAGTATGATTTACTCAGGTGGTGGGATTGGTAAGTGTGAAAATAATATTATTGAACCTATTTTTCCTAAATCTAATACAAATTATAAAGGTCTTAATTTTAATGCTTCTGCTATTTCTAATGAAAATTTGAAATTGAATTGTCCTCTACACCGAAAGACTTATCATGCAACTTATTTTTATTATAATTTTTATCATACGCATTATTTATTTAAAAATGATGAAACTTATAAATATTTTGGAAAACATATGTATCATATCTCTAAATGTTATAAATTGCATCCATATAAATCTTGTGGTGACTTATCTTGAAATTTATTTTGATTTTAATGCTTGTCATGCTCATTCTTTGTTTAAAAATGATGCATTATAGATAACACATGTATCATATCTCTAAATATTGGAAATTACATCCATGAAAATCTTGTGGTAAATATACTCATTACACCTTACATTGTTGGAAAATCACTAAGACACCTAATTTTAAGGTTAAAATAATTTAGATTCCTAAAAATAATGGATATTATAGAGACTTTGATATGTCTTATTGAGATAATTATTTAAACGCTTTTTGTAGAATATATTTTGAAATAAACACATATTATTTGTATCCATTTTTATAAACTCAATCTTATTATGCGTAAGAATGTTGTAAAAAAAATATGCTTTCATTAGAGCTCTTTTTTGACTAATTTATTTTTGTGCAAGATTTTATACTCTTTGATGGAGGTTGTCTTTAGCTCAATTTGCCTTTATTATATCTTATTTTAGTACTTTATTTATATGTAGATTAATGGGGTTGAGTCTAAAGTCTAGGTAAGTCTAATGCATGAGTAGAGTAATCACATGAACTAATTCAGTGCACATCATAATCTAGATAAAAACAAATGAAAATAATATGTGAGAATATTGTACAAGAAAAAAATAGGAGAAAAATACTAATTTCCATTATAAAATCTCAAAAATATGAGATGTACATATAAGAGAGTGCATGTGTAAATCCTACATATATATCTCTATGAAAATTGGACAAAGAGGTAATATTAGAAGAATAACTCCCATACTCAAAATAGTTGGTCAAAGGAGTTACTTCATATTCTTTGAGTCAAACTATAACTCAAATTACACCTAATAAAGCTTATCCATGAAATTAAGAAAATTCTAAGTGAGGGAAAAAATTTCACAATAAATAAATAAGGGAAAATAAATTATGCCTACTATAAAACCCCTCATAAACATAGCTTAGGAGGGTAGGGTAAAAAACTAGGTCCTAAAAAATAGGCTTGATGAGGCACCCCAAGTATAAATTAATCTCTCATAAAATAGTAAAAAGGAGAAAACCTGAAGGAAAAAACTCCCCCATATAAATTGAGACATAAAATAAAATATTAGAAGAACCTCCCATAAGATGATGTTATAGTATCTTAAACCTAAAAAAGATCCCACAAGTGAAGATAATTACTCTCTATAAAAGGTTTGGTGAATATGTTTGATCTTTACTCTATTATCTAGAAATATCTCAAATAAATGATGTCCCCATAAATAAGCTCTTTGATGAAGTGCATGTGAATATCTATGTGTTTAGTCCACTGATGCTAGACCAAATTATTACAAATCTAGATAGTACTTTTGTTGTCACATTAGATTATGGTGGCTTATCTAAATTAGATACTGATCTTTGTGATAATCCTTTGAATCTAGATGGCCTAAGTGGCAACATTGACAACCCACAAATAATTTATCTCAATAAATTATAAGGTAATAACATCATGCTTATTTATTGACCAACTAGTTAGACCTGAACTAATGGAAAAATTGTACCCTAAATTAGACTTGTAATTATAAATATCACTAGTCCAGTTTGATTTAGTATAACCAATGAAATCTATATCAATGCTAGCTATGTAGTGAATATTGAATATATGTTTTCCATAAATTTAATGCAAGATAATCTTAGTTAATTTCCAATGTATCTCATAGGATTATTTCATGAATCCAGAGACTAATCCCACTAGATATGATATGTTAGGTCTGGTATATGTCAAGTAGATAATACTACCCATAAATTTTTGATACAAGGTAATATCAACCAAAGGTGAAGTATAATCTACCTTAATATTTAATCCAAATAGAAATGGAGTTAGATTTGGCTTACAATCACCATGTGAAACTAAGCAATTAGATCAAAAGTGTACTTAGATTGTGTAAGAGTGATCCCTAAGTCAGATTAAGAAATATGAGTTCCAATGAAGTAATGTAACAAGCCAAAGTTTGTCATGGAAAATATGTCCTAAATATCTTCTTTAACCACTACAATGGATGAGGAAGATCTCATAGCGAATAAAATATCATCAACATAAATAAGTATAATCAAAAGTGAATCATTGTATCATAAGAGATAGACGTTTAGATCTGAATCCTACTAAAAGAAGGAAGGAATACATTTTGACATACCAAACCTGAGGGTATTATTTGAATCCATAGATGCATTTTTGAATTATACACAAAAATAAGGATCCTTGATAAATCTTGGTGGCTAATCCATGTAAATATCCTCCTCAAGGTCACCATGAAGAAAAACACTCTTCACATCCATCTGATGAACATTCCAATGATTGGCTATAACAATAGCAAGTTTGAGTCTAACATAGTTCATTTTAGTGATTGGTGTAAATGTCTATGTATTCAATGCCAGGTAAATGTGAGAAACCATTTACAACTAATCATGCCTTTAACTTGTCAATGAATCCATCTATTATATACTTGGTCTAATATATCCATATGCATTGAATCATATTTATTCCCTTAGAAATAATTTTCAAGTCCCAAGTGTGATTTATAATTAAGGAGTTATACTCCTCATGTATGTTATAATCCCACTCACTAATGCATAATATTTACTCCTAAAAATTATTTATATATGATTGAAAGGTATAAAAACTATGTGGACCACTCTAAAACTCTGAATGTGTCTATCTATCATTTGAAGTATCCCCAACCCAAGTACCTACACTTTGTATTTTTTTATCTATCCCAAAGAGTACTAAAATTGGATGAGTTAGGTAGAGAAACATCATCCTCTAAAGTGTGGACAAATGTAGATACAAATGAGTCCCCATCACAACTCCCATTATTAGAAATAGAAGTGTTTTAAACTTATGGAATGTGCTTAAATTAATTTGAATCATCTAAATTAAATCCATGTGAGTCCAATGAAGTGGGAAAAGTGACAAGTGTTGAGTCTATGGGACTCTCTTGAAATTTAACACTTATTTCAATGAACAATTCATATGTGGTTATAGGATATTAGTTAAAAGAGATGGAACACTTAGAACATTATTGAATTTTCCTCTTTCCATTTCAATAAACCATCTCCTTGAAACTAATACATAGTGTCATCACTCAAAGTGATTGAATATATGCTATAAGGCTTTAAAGAAGAAAACTCAACCTATGAATAACCCATGTGATGGGAAGCACCTGAGTCAATAACCCATAATGATGTTGGAGCTACAACTACTACAAGATCATTTCCTTTTTCTTTTCCTTTTACCTTAGAATAATCTTGAGTTTATGAATTATTCTTAATATAATCTTGAACAATTATGTTATTATTTTATAAAAGATGAGTTATGTGGTCAATCTATTTCTTCATGTACTTGTGTTCATCATTCCTATTTTTACTACAATAGGCACACTTAAATTTTTCTTTCTTAGGTTTATCATTGGAAGAGGAAGTTTCAGTAGTTATTTTGCATAAGTTGATTCTTTCTTCTTCTCTTGATCCTTGTTATTTTTATTTTTCTCTTTATTTAAAGCCTTTGGATTCCCATTCCTATCAACTAAGGCTTGAAATTTTAAGGACTTCAATGTGCCCATCTGTATTAACTTGTCTTGCTCTCGAGTTAAGTCAGCAATAAATACATCTAAAGAGGGTATTTTCCATGTAGTTCCTAGAGCACTTTTAGTGGCATGAAAAGTAGAGACAAAAATTGAGTAATCAGGACCTAACTTAGAGAGTATATAAATAATAAGTTGGTCATATTTATTTTCTATTAAATATTATTTTAACTACAATAGTAAATACTTAAACTTGGTGAAGCAATCATGAAGGGTGTCAAAGTTTTTAGGACTTAGGTTGATAAGTTAATTTTCCAATGCATAACCTCTCACCACATATTACTTCTCAAAGAGCTTTTACAAAATGGTCCACACTTATTGGGTGATTTAGAAGGTTATATGTGAAAGAGAAGATTAGGAGACATAAAAATATAATAACCCATATGCTTCATCACTATGATTATATCACTCAACTATTTTTGTTTATAGGTTCATTTTTTAAACCCCATTATAATGTGATGTAAACCTTTACTCAGAATAATTTGCATTTTAATTTTCCATTCATGATGATTAAATGATGTTCTTAGATTAATTGAACTTGTATCCATTGCGCATAAATAAATTTGTTGTAGTAGTAGTCAAATTTATTATTTGTTACAAAAATAAAATAATTGCAAGAAATGTGGAAGAAGATGCACCATGACATAATACCCTATAAAATTAATTTTGAACAAACCCCCTAGTTTTGGCACTTTATAATTTAGTGTATTTTACAAAATATATGAAACCAATGGATGGGACATGAAAAATCATGCACTTTTAAATAAAATGACACTCAGTTCTGAGTTAACAATCAAAAGTTACATAATATATCATTTTACTATATTTAATGTCTTATTTTAATTTAAAAACATAAAATTTAAATGCGCTAATGTATAAAAAAGAGATCTAGCCTTACATATAGGGAATGGAATTGAACCAATGAGCTCTACAAAGAAATTTTCAAGTCTTAAACAATCTTTCTATGCACCTCTACATGTGCAACTCAATGAGGATTTTTTTTAAAAAAAATAAAAGAATTGTTTTTAGGGCAAAATAAATATTATTTAGCTTAGATTTTTAGGATAGAAAATCTAGAGACCTTTGGTGTTGTTACTTGAATAACTTATGGGTGATTCACATGCATTAAACATGGTTGAAGGCCTAATTATCAGGTGTTTAACCCTAAAATGAATCTAGGTGATCTTATTTTTAGCCCTAGATTTGATTAAAGGGGTATATAGAATTAAAATGGCACAAAAGTGATAATTAGATGTATAGCATGCCAATTAAATGCTAAACTTAGATATAGGCATATGATGAATACATAAAACTAAGATAGTATAAATATAGAAAATATAACTATGCTAGATATAAATTTGACAAATAAATAATTTACTTAGCTTGTTATGATGTTAATGTAGTTTTGAATTTGGAACAGGCAGAAAGTAGATTAGAAGGAGATTCTAAAATAATCATCTAATTTTGGATCTAACACTTCTAGTATTTTGGACACTAATGTTAGTTTGGTATCATTATGTCAACACTACTATCTAGGTTCAACATAAATGTCTTGCATAAAATTAAAAAATGATGCCACCATCTAGATGATTCTAGGTTTTGCTTTGTTTTCACTCTGGTGCATTTAGATATGGAGTATGGACTGTCTTTCCTTGTGAAATGGCAAAACACTAGTTTTCCATCTTCATAGTGATCTTGGAGTGAAATGGGTTAACGAGAAAATAGCATTGATCTGACCCTAAATACCTCACTATTAGAGGGCATTGTCTACATATCTAATACTCTAGAAGAGGGCCACAGACTCATGCAGTTTTGCCCTACATGTTGGCTTGTATGTGAATCATGCAATATGAGGAAAATAAGTACATCATTGACCTAACTTTCAACTTGATAAATTAGGCTCTTAACTTACTTCTTTAGTAATTTAAACCTATAGATGTATTATACCTATGCTTGGTATAGAAATAGGAAAACTTCATTCAATTTAATGTTATTTGAATGTTCTTTGATAAGAATAATTGGTATTTTTCTCATGTTACTAGGTGAAGAATTAATAAGGGTTGATCTTGTATTTATATCAATTCCTTTGGAGTAATAACTCACATAAAAACACTTATGATGACCATTAGAATGCATTTCATTTGTGAATTAGATGACTTTAGGGCACTAGACACTTGCATTGAGTCAAGACACTAACGTCGATGCTAGTGTTTATCCTAGATGTTAGTGTCTCAAGAGTAAAAAAGTAGGTACAAGTTTAAAACTTTTAGAGTTGTAAGATAAGTACATTTTAAGCATTTTGAGAAATATATAAATCCTGGGTCATCAAGATAATATTGGTTAGAATAAAAGATATAGGCTAAGGGGCACAAGATATAACATATATAAGACTTGTAGAAGAATAAAAGGTCTAGAATTGAGAGGAATAACTAAGGTCTGAGTTTGCCAAGTGTACAAGAATGAGGTGCTATATAATCATAAAATAGTGTATACATTTTTACTCCTTTAATATAGTAATGAAATTATTAGTTTAAAGGAAAGGAATTCATACCTAAGTGTGTATGCACACATTATCTTTACATGTACCCAACTTAAGTGTTTTACTGGTGACTAACCTTCAACCAAGAGCATGTTATAGTGTATAATCAGTGCATATAATTTGTAATTAATAGTAATTTAAATAGATTGAAATCAAAATAGAAAAGTTTAGGACTACACCTATGTGTTGATGTAACCACCTTTCCTATTGGAAAGATGATTTGAAAGAGACATATCATTGTAAGAATATAAAAGTGAGATTAGGATAAATGTAGATAAATATTTTTAAAACTCATATATCTAAGGAGATAGAGATAGATATGGAGAGAGATATTGGAAAGAACATGCCCCCAACTTTAGAACAAAAATGAGTTACCACATGGAAGTTGAGATTAGCTCCACTATGCAACCCAATGATATTTATAATCTAGGGAGGCTAGATGATGCAATTAAGTCCAACATAAAAAATTGGATAGATTAAGTAATTTAATCATCTCAACGATACCAAAAAGTGAATTAATTACTACAATATATTGGCTTAATAAATTATATAAAAGTCTGTGGGTATCAGTATTAAAAAGTATTTGATGTGATAATAGTTCATAAAATCATTTTAAAATCTAAAATTGATTTAGATTTTTTAATATTAGACACATGTTGCATATAATATGTACCTTAGATATGTCTTATGATGAAACTATGTATAACAATGATACCAATGCATATAATTCTACCATAATTGTAAATCTGAATCATACAATTGTATGCTTTGGAAATTATTTTAAAATGTGTAAGTTTGGAGAACATGCTTCTAAAACATACCTCCACCGTATATAGAGAAATCTGAAAATTTATATAAGTACCAATGTGTAAATGTTTCTAAAACATGCCCCCATTATAATATGAAGATGCTAAATAATGAATATGTGTGGAGAGAAAGCTTTCAAGGCATGCCCCCACTAAATAAAAAAACTATGAGTGTGTGTAATCCATACCCATATGACATGTCCCAAATAAATATATAAATTATGCCAAGTGTGGAAAACATGTCTATGACATGCCACCACTAATATTGGTGAGGTAAAGATAGTAACTAGTAGTTAACTCCTCTCAAAAGAATAAGACAAGTGTATAACCTGTGAATGTAACCATGTAACATATAGAAATGAACATGTCTAGGCAAATGTATCATTAAAGAACATAGAACCAATGTGATCACATGTAGGCCTAAGATGCATGATAAATATCATGGTAACATTTAGATAGTTATAGTACAATCTCAAAAAAAAAAAAAGCACACACACAAAGCACTCAAAAGTAAGTCAAAAGACAATGGTATAAGGAGACTAAAATTAAGGGGCATGTTCAAATGCCACCCAATCTAAGGGACATGATAGTCAAATATCCATAAAGGCAAGGATGGCATATTCAAATGTTCATAAAATAACTAATGACATATGTAAATGTCAATGAAATCATACATAATCATGAGGCTCATAAGCAAAGGAGCATATTCAAACACTCAAAAAAAAAGCAAGGAAAGACATTCAAGTAATTTCATAAAGGAAAGCATAAGTAACCAACATAAACATGTTATAATATCCCATATATCAAATGTGTTAGGAAAAAAGGTCAAATGTATAGCATATCAATTACCTAATGTAAGATATAATCATGGATAAAGGCATGTGTAAGTACATATGGAAGCTCAAAAATGATAATAAAATGTGATCATAAAAACTTATACCCTATATATCAAGATCAAAGAAGCAGATGCCCCCAATGCCTGTATGACATGAGTAGAGGGAATGCCCAACATCCAAACTAGGAATAGATCATGTAACTATCTATGCCTATATCATACTCAATTAAAGTGTGACACACATATGTATGTAGGAGTAACTAAATATGCCATCCATAAACATGTAACTAACACATAGATGCCAAGGAGCTAATAGAACATGTAGGTGCCAAAAAATATTTTTTGATTTTTGATTTTTGATTTTTTTTTGGTATTTTTAGAATATTTGAAGATGAAATATCATCCTATGATTCCATCCAATGGATGGATATATATGTCTCCCCATTGTGAAACTAGTGAAATACTCTATTTACACTACTAAGGAGCATGTATAGGTGCAATATCTATCACTGTAGTATCAATATTGCTTTGCATATTTAAAATAGGACTCTATGGTCATGAATCAATAGTAGGAGTACCAAGAGTAGGGGTTCTTAGAACCCATCATTGAGTGTTTATTTGTTTCTCTATCATAGTGGTAATATGTACATTTAGAGGTGCTCTAAATATCTATACATGGTGTTTAGCAGAAAATGGGGATTATGTGGAATCCATTATATGTCTCTAGTGTAATGATTTATCAAGTACTAGCTACCTAATACAGGGATTGCCCATTACTTTTTGTAGTGGACTAGCTTTAGTAAGCTTGATAACTAGTTATCTGCATATAAGTTTTTTTTATTCAAAAGGATGTAAATATGAAATTCTAAAAACTATAATTCCTTGATTGGCATAAATGTATTTCACATACCCATGCAATATAGACCATACTACTCAGAATGTATGGATCCAAGGTCTTCCCACTAACATATCAAATATGTTTATGGAAGGTATGCATGTAAAGGTAGTAACCACATGTGTGGGACCAACCTATAAATGTAGGTCAATCTTTCTAATAACCTTATATGAGGTCCCATTGAATGCTCTAACTAATCTAGTAGAAGGATTTAAATCATTATGAGTATAACCCAAGTGCATAAGTAATGCCATGGTGAATTTTTTTTTGTTTGCACCATTATCAATCATAACACTGTGTATAACATGTTTATCAATATATGCTTTAATAAATAGAGAATGAAGATTAGAGTCATCATCCTTAATTTCACTGCATCAAAGGAAATAAAAGGTCTCTTAACCATATGATGTATATGTTGTGTGTAAGTACCAATAATACCATCAAGTGGGTGTTCATAATGTTAATGAGGAGGATGTGCATTATATTCCATTTGGACTTTTGGTTTCTTCTAAAAATGGTATTTCAAAGGATTGTTAAATATTTTTTGTTTATGGTGATTGCTAAGTTGTGAGCTTGATTCCTTTGGAGGATCCTCAAATATAATTTTTTGGTCATCGATAAGATCTTGGATATTGTGATTTAAGGTAAATCATCTACTTATAGAATGCCCTATAGGATGAGGGAGAGATAAAAGATGACACTGTAGTAATAGTGGGAGTAATGAAACTATGCACTTATGTAAATTGGATAATTATCTCCTTAGTGCTTTGAATAAGACAAGTTGATTAGGCTATTGTGAAACTATGTTAAACATGATGGTTGTTTCCTTTTTAGGCTCAGGAGGTTTTACCTTATTACTTAATTTGACTATAAATTTAGTAGTATATGTATATACAACTAGTGTGTTTACTATATACTTGTATTTATTCAATGACTTAAGCTTCATTTCATCATATCGTACAACATGGCATAAGTCACTGAAAGATTTACACTTCTTAAAAATAATGGACTCATGTAAAGGATAAAATAAACTTTGCTTGAAAATGCCTTGTAGCTCCTTATCTGCTATAATATTGGTCAGTTTAGGTAGCATTGTGTTATATCTCAAGATATATTCATTGATAGGTTCATTGGTTTTTTGTTTGATTTTAGCAATTTGGGCATAGAAAACATATTTATAAATATTAATGGAAAAGTGTGCTAAAATATGGTCTAAAATAGGTTTAAATGCTTTCATGGATTGGATAGGTAAATCATAAAACTATCTCAAAGCATAGTCCTTGAGGATTCATGGAAATAATTTTGTCAAAAGTTTAGCATTGAAGGAATAGTCAAGGCATTATACATAAAATGTTTAAAGATGATGTTAAATATCCCCTTTGCCATTATAAAATATAAACTTAGGTCCAAAAAATCTAGTTGGTAAAGGGTGCAAAGATATCTCAAGTGCAAGAGGGTTATGCAACACATCTTGTGAATCTATAGTATGAGGGTATTTTAAATTATTTTTTTCAATGTTTTTAACTATTTTAGGATCAATTTTCACCCTAGGAGAGATTTCTTCATGTTCTTTCCAATTGAGCCACACAATGGGAACAACCTTAGGCTGTGGATATTTTGTGGTGAGGTTGAACCTCTGGAGAAGGATGGCTTCTTCTTTGATGCTCACCTAAACTAATTTTGTCAGAGGTAAAATGGTTATAAAGAGGGTAAAGAATCATAATGAATTTAACTAGGTGATGCACCAAATAAAAATGGGAGATTCCCATAAGTTTGAACCCAAACTAGATCTGTAGAAGATAATGCTAGCTCACACAACCTCAAGATCAAGCTAGTTACATAAGTATTTCATAGAAGAGGTTGAGGAAGCAATGAATGTAAACAAAGAGGAGTTAAAATACTCACTAAAATTTCCCATTAATGGTAGAAAGAACGCTAATATATACCTTCAACTTAGCTTGAATACACCCTAAAAAAAGATAAAGAAAGAAGGACCATGGATGAGGAATATTCTCCTTCAACACAATACCATAGTACATAGCTCACTCAACATAGACATAAGGCAAGAGATAGGCAAAGCAAGTCTTATATTTCATAAAGACGTAGTGCTTTAAAATGTGTGATAGGGTTGAGCCTAATCAAGATGAGAAAATTTTGTAATATCTTAGAGAGTATCCCTGTCTCCCAAAAAGATAAAAAAGTCTACAATTTGAGAACCCCCATAATGGGAATGAGACCAAAATATATATAATAAGGGGGAGAGAGGGATGGGAAAAATGCATTGGAGAGTAGAGAAAAGTCATCAAGATCAAGAAGTGAGGTGGAAGCTATTTAATTGCTTTCTATATGCATGCCTTGATCAACAAATGGACCTCCATTTAGCCCAATAGTCCTCAAACTCCTCTCATTGGCTAAGAGATCCCACTAGAAGAAGAAGACAAGGGTTTGTTCTATGTAATGACAAAGTCTATTTAAGTGGAATCAATAATCTTAATTGCTTTTCCAACTACCATCTCACCACCTTGGGACCCTAAGTCCACTTGACATGTTTATGAGGATTAAATCCTTGAATCCTAAAACTGACAGTGTCATGTTGTGAATGGTGGTTAGTACTTGATTTTTCAAAGATGGATCCACATCGACAGATGAGACCCTTTGCATTAATCACATATCTACTCCATTTTCATCTCTGGATCATAGGTTTATCTATAGACAAAAACCAATCTAAGATTGTTGGTTTTCTTATAGTTATCCATATTAATGCAAACCTATAGACTACATAGCCTCTTTATAGATCTAAATAGGTCCAAAAAGACCCAATCTATCTCTGTAAGAACCCAGAGTTTACCATATACATATATCATTCTTAAAAAATGATGAACATAGTTATAGAAATAACCCTGAATGATACAAATTTATGAACCAGAGGTCTATATTTAGACTTAATAGTGGTCTCATAGGTTCTTTATATCTTGGTTACATCAATGCATCCCTTTAATGGTATTGGATCAACTTTCAATGGTAACAATATGATCCTACAAGACCTATTTACTTCTATAAAAAATGGATTCTCATCATTGAAAGTTCTAGTTTCACCTTTGTTTTAATTTTTTGTTAATAAAATGACTTAGCTCATTGAATCATTGACCCATCTCGCACCATTGATCTTGCTCTGTATGATCAAGCAAGATCCATCAATCTTGCCCTTGTTGTCAACCCTATCCAAGATTGTGCTATGTGTCAAATATGTATTAATTTTTAGGATTCAATGTCAATCTACAGCCTCATACACTTGTGTCATGTGTCAATCTCTCAAGCTCTTTAACCTTTTGAATCATCTCACACTATCGGATCAAGACATACGATGCAATGCGGATCATTGGATCTAATATGACCCACTATTTTAAATCCAAAAACTAATTCATGAGTTCAAATTTGATGTCCATGCTCTCATAAAATTATATTCATGAAACCATCATTAACATTTGCTCAACAATCAAATTTAAGTTTGAAATATTTGGTTTTACTCAATCTTTATTTTGATGTTAGTGTGAATGTCTTATGTTATGGGTCCAACTTTAGAAGCATATAACTTGAGCCAAAAAGCTTGTGTGGGCATGAAAATTTTATAGGATGATCATGGCATATATAACTTCTTGGTGTTGTAATCTTTTGGCTTGCAGGGGATTCCTGAGTGAAGATAAAAATTGTAAAAGTGGTCTGGTTCATTTGCTCCTACGTGACATCTTGATGATGGTCTGGCTCTTAAACTTACATAACTCATATTTTGATCATTCTTTCAAGGTTATGATGGGTTTTGTGAGTTTTTTGAAACCTGGTCCATGCTCTAAATGATTGAAACATATGAGAACCTTATTGAATCCCTCTATTTGCATTGTGAAACCCATTTCTAAGCCTTTGATCCACTACTTCATCAAACCATGCAAGAGCTTCATATGTAGGCCAAACATGGCCAATAGAAGGAATACCACCAATAAAATCCTAAATAAAATCATAATCAAGACTATCATTATCATTACACATATCCTATAAATAGTTAATAGCTTCCTCCTTAATTAAAAAATGATCAAAACAGATTGTACCATTATCCTTAAGTATTTTTGAAATTCTATTATGGCTTATATTCTTGAGAATCAACATGTGATAGAACTTTATATTTTGATATCCTTATTTCAACCAAATTAAATTATTAATAATGAATGCACATGTGAGTTGTATCCCATATAATTAACTCACCTGATGGTTATAGTGGTAACTATTTCATGATGATCAAGACAACCAATATCAAAAAAAAAAATTACTACACTTAATGAAGGATGGTGCAACATAATATTTCTATATTCATATGAATAAACTATATACATAATAAAAACATTAGCATACCTTTATATCTATGTATAACATAAACCAAGAGTGCACAAATTGGTATCATCATTGCGAGGATATAGGCGAGAAAGATCTAAGTCTCCCATGTGTGACTCATCAATAACCCTAAAGAAATATATATTTTTAGAAACATTATCTTTTTTAACCATTGAAATTATATCAAATTTATTAACATTAACACGAATATGTGTATTTAATCATTATCAAATCCCATAAGGTAATGACTTATCATTAGATGAGATTCACATACTTCCCTACTACATGACACCATATCACTTGTAGATTGATTTGCATTATCTCCTTTTGATTTCGGTCTTTTATGTCATTGTTGTTGATGTTGCATATCTCTTTTCCTTTTTTTTTTAATTATAAAAAAAAATTATCCATTAATTCATTATAAATTCTCATTTATTCTTCAAAAATATATGGTGGTAACGGTCTAGGCCATTGAAATTCCAAGGCAAAATACTAATGTTCAGAGTCTACTTATTGGGATAGTTTTTTTCCATGGATAAATTAATGAAATATGTAATCATCAAATAAAATACATTCATTAAAAAAATATAAATTCAAGCATAACATACAAATAAAATAGGAAATCCATGTTAAAGAGATAAGTTAAATATAATAATATACAAAAAACACATAATATAAGAAAACTTGGCAGCAAAAGAACACTCACAACTCCAACTATTCTATGTATGAAATGTGAATCTACAATTGTTGATGTAATATTGGGTTTTATTTGATATTTATCTTCTTATTTTACTCCTTATGATTCCATGAAATATGAAAATCAAAGTGATTTATAAGAAATGAAATGTTATTCCTTCTTATATAGTAAATAACTTGTGGTTGAATTTCTTTATATAGTAAACAACTTGTGATTTGAATTATAATGGCATCCTTCCCCCTCAATTTTTTAGGGCTAGAGGTATAACCCTTGTGTTTTATCAATAGTATATGAAATAATATTTTGGATACCAATCAAGTTAGTGGAGATCATCATAGGGATGAGGCTAATATAATGGATGTACCAATTAAAATTGGTCATTTGAGTAAATTTTAATTTATGAAATTAAATATTTCATTCTTGAAGAGCGTACTAACCTCCTTAAAAATTTCATCAAATTATAATTTATAAGCACAATCAACATGTCATTTAAAAGATTTGAAAGACTCTACTCAAAATTTAATCAACAAATAATTTTGTAAAATGTTTGGAAATACAAATGGGAATTCAGTTAGCAATCAAACCACTGATAAAAAAATCCATTTTGAATGGGATTTTAAACTCATAATTGACCTACTTAGAAAGTAAAATCCTATAATAAACGGATCCCAAAAAATAATATCATACACTCAAACGATACAATCCAATTTGGAAATGTAAGGTATTATGGATATAAGTTCATAAAAGATTTAATGATCTATACAATATAATATATTTGATATTTCCAATTACTACATATAAAAATACATTTCAGCACAATTTCAGACCATCTAGTCTACACAAGCCATCAATCACAAGTAAGGGAGATAAAAAAATTAGAGTGGCATGGAAATTTTTATATTAAAGTTTAGAAATCGTATTCAGATGGAAATTACCACTATACATGTACAAAAAATAAGTGCTTGATAATACCTATTCTTAACATTTATACCCTTGCTTGGTCTACTCACCATTTCAATTAATTGAAATATATAGAGGATCCTTCTATGTCTTTCAAACACTAAATAAATCATACATACAACCATATTTATGTCAATTTATTAGTGTTCATCTCATAGAATTATGCTAAGTAGGTCCCAATAATCTCTAGTCTTCTAGGATAATATTGTACTAGGAGGATAGGAGCACATTACAATATTGTCCCATATGCTCCAATGGCCACTTTTTCAAATTAAAATGTTTCACAATATCTCTCTAACAAATTTTGTGAATTTAGTTGGTGAAAATATTCTAAATATTCCCTTATAAAATCACATCAAGGCATTCACTTGAAACCCCTTAGCAAGTTGATTTCAAATTATTATGCACTAAGAAAAATAGCACTACTTCTTCATATTTCAATTCTAAAGAATCCTAATAGTCATAGGACAAGTCTAAATATATTTTATTACAAGTCAAGGACATATATTTGTTAATCACTTCAATCGAATCTTCTATTTATAGTCATCTAGTTGAATAATTACATATCACACAAGTACTCTAGGAGGGAGAAACACATTTCCCATATGGGCTATATAGGTAGTGATTAGTCAAAAAGGGTTTATGAGACTAGTTCATCCATTCCCACTAACCTATTTCATTCCCCCTTTGTTATTTGATTTATATTTATTGCATGTGTATGGTTAGAGTTTCTATTTTTTGGTCTTTTATGTGGCATATTGGCACACATAACTCAAAAATAAACCTTTGCAAGTAGTCTCACAAACCTAGATCAAAAAATTTGAAATGAAGTCAACTAGGATGCGACTATAATGAACTCATGTTTGCCTCCTACAAAATTGTCTAAGTATACTATAAATTACTAGTATCTAACATGACCATGTTTGTAAGTCTTCATAGACCATTTTAGTTATTGTTAATGTACACAATCAGATCTATTTTAGTTTTGAGGAACACTCTCTAACCCTAGTCTAAATTATTATTTATATCAAGTTTGTATTTACTGTAAATTCTATATTATACTTTAATTATTATATTTACTTTATTTCATATTTTCATAATTTAATACGCTTAATTAGATTCACCTAATTAAAATATATTAACATTCTAGTGAACCCACTATTTTAATAACATTATTTATTTGTTTTTTTAATGATTTTTTTCTAAGATTTCATCAAATTTATGTAAATTATTGACACAAAGAAAATAGAATTTAAACTTGGATAAAATCAGACATGTAATGATTTAACTTCTTTGACTTTGGATTTAATCTAACACTAAGGAAGTTTGTCTTGTCACCTTGGATAAATTTGACACTGAGTCTCTTTATTTTAACTTCGAGTTGAAATTTACTTATCTATATACACACAAATATTTCAATTTGCTTTTTCTTTATTTTTCATTTACTTATGCTTGTTTATTAAATTATGTTCCAGAAGTTTTAAAACTACTTAATGACTATCATGAAGGGATATGTGGTGTTCTATTATAGACATCATGTTGTAAGGGGTTTACCCCAATACTCATATCCATTGCACAACACAAAACATAGTCTCTAGTTTCTATGTAATTCATAGTATATTTGAGACACTTAATAATCCTTGTTTATACCATATGAAGCCTATTTTATCCATTTGATTTATGGTACACCTAAAAGGAGTGTATCACCTAGAGAATTTACTCTCAATGTACCCTTGAAAATAGGGTTAATAGGATAAAGTCATGGTTCTACCTTTATAGTTAATTCTCTAAATATTGGGTCAACAATAATCAATGAATGAGCAAGTATATTTGAGATCTCAAAAATCATTCAAACCCTTGTCTAGATCACCCTTATACATTTATTTTCTAATGCATTGTATTCATACTCATTAGAATTTATTAATTCATATTGTATTGTATGCCTCTAAGGTGTAGTGCAATATTAAGTGATATTTCTATTTCACATATGCAGATTCCTTTGTTTTTTATAGAATAGAAACTCAAGATATATTTTATCTCAAACTAATAATGATATTGTTTAATTTCCTTGGTCTCCTACAAATGAGATTCACATTTAATTTGATAATGAAATTAATGAAAAGGATTATAATGAAGATGAAACTCACATTGATCCACATTATCTTAATGGAGTAGATAAAAATCAAGTGTAATAATTATCTAAATTTCAACAAGGTCTTCAAGAAAACCCTTAGGTTGTCAAATCCCATATTTCTAATGTTCCTACTTCTAATACTGTGTCCATTCCTACTTATACATCTCTTGTTACCTCTATGGTATCATATTTTGGTTTGGGAACTATTTTCACCAAATATTTCACCCTAGAGTTTTTGGTTTAATCTTACTATAAGATTTGGGCAACATTGGAATACCTCTAAGCCTGTGGGTTGCTTATGGTAGAGGTAGACCTCTAGGTTTAAGGACTAGCTCCCTAAATTTATCTCTTAAGATCACACACTATACTAAACCAATCACTTGGGGGTGAAAATGGAATAAATTCATAGAAATTAAACCTATATGAGAGAGGTGATACAACAAAATATCAGTCCACAAGCACACTTACATACACACTAAGAATGAAATTTATCAAAAATAACCTCAACTCTATAACCTTCTAGCATTAGTATTTATTATAGAGATAGATTGATATGAAAATATATATGTGGGTGAAAATAAGGTCAAATAATAGAATCTAATAGTCCCTCTCAGACTACATGATACACTCAACAAACATATACACTTTATAACACCAGTTAGAAGTGATATCCTTACACAAAACATGCAAAGGACAATATGGAAGTAAGGAAAGCATATTATTCACTTAACAACCACATACATTAATTTAAAAACTTAGGAAAGAGATGATATATCTAAAATCAACTCTAGATGTCTTATTCAAAGGACAAAACAAGGTACCAAACTAGCAGAGCTTTCCCATGCTAGGTGTGTACTACCTACAATTGCCAAAAAGGCATGCATTTATAAATCAAAGGAGAAGAGAGAGAAAAAGAGAATTCCAAGAGTTAATCTGCATGAAATAGTTAAAAAAAAGTGAATGAGGTGGAAAATAGGTTAGGAAATTTATATGAACATGTGCCAACTTCAAATATAACACCTTCCTCAAGTTATTGTAGACCCTTCATTTTATTGTTTAAAACTACCTTCCTGATGGCGAGGAGTGCAATTGATTGTCTAAAAATACAATAGGGATCCTTTACACATATTACCTAATGTGATAAGTTATATAGTACGTTATTTAATTTCATAAACTCATCCCTAACTAATGGATTAATCTTTGTCATCTATCCTTCACTACTTGCAGTCATTTATCACTAGTTCTCTAGGTAGTCCTCACACTTGTCAACTAGGTGGCTTTCATATTCTCATGAAAACATGTTGTATAAGTGTCAAAAACATGTATAAGATAGCTTTTACACTTATTTAGTCATATAAACCTCCAATAAACTCAATACAACACTTATCACTTCTCAATCTTGACAGTCATATGCCTTTCTCATTATCTCACTTGACTGCCTATAGTGATAGGTCTATTAGAGAGATTTTATTGCATAAATATGATGATAATTGATTATAATGAGTTGAAACAAGTCCAAAATAACCTTATATAATGACTCTCACTTAACCATCCACTTATAAACTTGTATAACACTTCAAATATTATAGAAAACATCCTACTAGGCATGTCCATATAGAGGATAATACAGACCAAATGGGTGGTGAGGAGACCATGAGAGTCATAAACAATTTCCAAACACTTCCCCATTTTTTATCACCTTTGAATGTGTATCGCATCATTTCCTCTCCATCACATTTGAAATAGTTTTTTTAGAGGGTTTTGAGTGCCTTAAACTATTAAGGAATGTTCATAAAATCTTAATGTTGAAACGCTAAAAAAATCCCAATTGGTTAGAGATAGGGACACTCTTCAACAATTCCCAACTCCTTGGGGTCTCATTCACAATGTTTGTACTGGTGTGAGCAAAGGAAAGTATCCTTCAAGTTTAATATATGCATTTTGAGTAAGCTTGCAAAGGAATTAGGCCTAAATGGTCGACCTTATTTTATTATCTACAAACCAATGGATGATACCAACTTTGTATTCTCTCCTAAAGGTCCTCTAATGATTTGGATATGTCATGAAGTCATCCAGGTGAGATAGAAACCATTAGGGTATTAAGCCTAGTCTAGGCCTAAAGACCTAGGTTGAGTACGATTGTATGTTTTAACCCTCTATAAATATCCAATGGTTTCATACCTTCCTTGTGATTATTTCAACTTTATACCAACCTTATAAAATGTCCTAACATGGTTTCAAGATTATCTCCTTCATTCATTCAACCTCCATGTGCTAAGTCTATAGACTATGTCATTCATACAGTAACCTCTATTTGAGATAGAAAAAAGGGAATATCCCTTATTCATTACCTTTAAGGATATTATGAGGAGTTTTTTAAGGTCATGGTTACCATCAAAACAAATTTTCAAGCCTTGGTTATGCTTCTAACACCCTACACACCCCAAATTCTTCAATATTGGTCATTAAGACAATGATTGTGTGTAGACAGAGTAAAAGATGTTTGAAGTGACATTTGAAAAATAGTAAAGTCTCTATTTCCTAAATTTGAGAGTCACATTGAGGTGTTTCATAAACTTTAATATTGTGTTCAATATGATCATCCATTTTGTATCTCTATCACCCTTCTAAAGTTCACTCTCTTATGAATTTAGATAAGTTTATGGTATATATGACCATGCCACATGTAGGTGGTTGTTAGAGATATACAAAAGCTCCTGTAGATGATTAATTCATGATTTATTACTATGTATCCATACCTATATCTCAATTTTAGGTCATTTGAACTATTCCACACTTTCACACATCCAAGACTACCAAACTATATTCTCATTCACCATCATCAACACATAGTGTGTCTACACTCATATTGTAGGTTATTATTTAGGAACCCTGAGACCCTTTTATAAGTGAAAATTATGCCATAAGTTATCCTTGGGTTCAATAATACCATTTTAATATTTTTATGTATTCATTTATGCCTGATATCTAAGTTTGCATCTTTCTTTAGACCATATTGGTTTATAGGTATGTCAATTGTAGGTAAACATTTATATGAAGTTGTGGGGCCTGTAGGTGGTCATATGCTTTAGTGTTCTTAATTTTTTTGTTTCTCTCCTTAGGTCACTATAATTTTTTTCATTCTTGAAAAGATTCAACTCATTCCTAAAATTCATATTCTCATCTCTTCATTACCAACGTGTTATGTCTCACTAGAAACTACAGGTTCATTAGGCTTAAAACATTGTGTTTACTGAATCTCATTAGTATCAACTTGACTAAATTGGGAATCACTCAATCATCAATATCCTCTACCAAAAAAACTTAATCATATGCTAAAAAATGACATCTTTATCTAGATTATAAGATTATAAAGATTAAACTTGCATAGAACCCACTAGATTCCACCAACAAATGACACCATCTAGAACAAAAGTTTATTTCAAAGAAGTTAAGGTAAAGTTACCCTTAAGCAACTTTTCCTAGTCTGGTTGACTATATACTATGAGTTGAATACAAGTTTAACCTCATGAGCCATAAATGACTTTAAAAACACCATTCAAGTCATGGAATGAATGTAACAATCTCTTGGGGTTTTGGCTATTCCCTCCATAATTCGTACATGTTTAAACTTGACAGTATATGATTGTATATATTGAGTTTTAATTAGTTTATTGCTCACTATCTTGAGACTCATCTCCAAAAAAATCTAATTTTATCTAATACCAAGCTACCATGGATAAATTGACTTTATATGTTATTGAGGTGTTAGACATAGGTGTATAATATATCTTAAGACCATGAACACAAGAACAAACCCTGCAACTTGGAAACATATTCTGGAGACTAACATGTTTTTTTAATTTCAACACAAGGAGAATGATCTAATTGCATATCCATATCCATACATAAAAACCACCATTAAAAATCATCCAATAATGGATAATAAGACCTAAAATAGTGCTCTCAACACTTGAAAGCATCATGTTATACAAGCAAAAGACAAAACTTATAAGTGATAGGAATGCATAGTCAACTAGGAGTCACTTTATTTATTAGAGTTTTTTAATGAAGTATAATCCCTTAAATTCATTCTTCCTAACTTTTCCTCCGCAGTCTGTATAGAAGGAAAATTGATAGGCTAGTATGACCTTACATGAGAGAGCGATAGAGAACATGAACCAATTTTCTCCATTTTAGAATTATCAAAGCAAACCAAGCATGGAATTGAGTTGTAGGAAGCTAAGGAGACATTGATGAATCTTCTCACATGTGCCAATCCATACAACCTTCATAAATTTCTCACATTTTCAATTGCCTTTTTTATTTTTTATGTATAACCTACATATTTTCAGTTATAGAATTGATAACTAACACCTTTTAACATCCTACACATGGAATAACATCTTGACATAGTTATATTCCCATGGAAACCATACAACTCATTAAATTAGCCCAAAATTGACCCCTAGATGGCATAATACCAACTATAGACTATGAAAAAGCTAAAGTATATTATGAATGACCTCATTAAGACCATTAGATGTATTTAACATACTAGGGGGCCTATATCAAGTTTGACTATATAGGGGGTTGACCTAATTTAACTTGTGGTCAAATTAGTCAAAATTTTGATGATTTCCTAAGGGTAGTAATACAACTATACCAAATACCAGTAGCTTATTCCTATCCATTGGGAGATTGAGTCACCTATGCATAGATTTGACACTAAATTAACTTTGAAAAAACACCAAACACACACAAAACAATAAGAAACAAACACACAAAACAAGAAACTAAGCAAACACATTTGTGTTCTGAAAAACACTTATGGAAAACATACAACAAACTCAAATAAACCTAACTTAAACACAAACTAACTTGAATGAAACTCTTCCTCCTAGATCAAAGGGGAAGCTCAAAACCTTTCTTGTTCCATGAAATTAAGGAGTGAATGAGACATTTTATCTTCTGGGCTTTGGCACTTGTATCTCCAACTCCTTCACGATGATTGACAATCTTCTTAGTATAATCCTTAATGTAATCAAGGAATCTACAAATATATCACTTATGAAGGTGAAATCCTCTTCCACTTAAACAACCTCAACCTTCTCATGGGACTCCTTAGTTGTAACCTCCAATGGTGCTTCAACAAAACATACCTCCTTGACTTCCATGATATTTTGAGAGAGATCAAATTGTTCACCACCTGTAAGCTCCTAAATCTCATCTAAGATATTTTCATAGTCTACCCAATCTTGATCATTGTCCTCCATAGAAACCTCATGTTCTATCTTCTTATATAATCGGCCCTCAGCTTGGAAAATTTCTTCAATCTCTCAAAAAAGACTCATCTACTATTGTCAATCATCTTTGCTTTCCTCCCATAAGATAAGCTCTCCTTTAAGAATGGATGAGGTGGGAGGGTGATGAAAAATCTCATGGGTTAGAGATGGAGTATGAGATGTGATGGAGGGCTTGTGAATGGGTTTGGGAATGAAGGCTTCTCAAATAAATTCATGGGGAGATAGCGATCACAAATTGGGTTGGGAAATATGAAATACACCTATTTCAACAAGAGATTCACTTTAGTCATAGAATTTTTGAGGCTCTTCAATATTTTTAGGCTCATTTTTAAGTTCTTTGTTTTCCCAATTCATTATTTTATCTATGGAGCATTGAAAACACTTTTTTTCTAAGTAAAACTACCTCTTGATATCACAATGAGTTTTTTTTTTTCAACCACCTCCCACACATCTATCCACCTTTGAAAAAAACCTCTTAACCACTCCATGAAATGGTCAGGGATCAAATCAAACTCTTCATGCCATGTTATCATCATTTTTTCACTATATAGTAAGCTTGGCATGAGTGCCAATAAGGATTTGATATGAGATGGGGTTGAAGGAGGAGGGTGAGTGTAATAGTGGGGATTATAATGAGCTTTAATTTATATAAAATTAATATTTTATCTTTTAATATCTTGATTTACAATCAATAGGATTACTTAATTCGTCATGACAACACTGATAAGAACTAATTTGAAATAGATATGGAGATACTTCTTTACAAGGCTAGTAGGAGTCATATTGGAGTTGATAGGAAGGCACTTCTTGATAAGATTCTTAATAGCCTTACTAATAGGCTTATTCATAGGGCTACTCAACAACATGATATTCATATGGAAAGTTACTTGGATAATCATATGGATACCTTGATCTATAATATTGATAGCAACTTTTATAGGGTTGTTGAGGGATATGGCATGGGTTATAACAAGGTTGATAGGGAGGTGCATAGTAGGGATTCTCATCATATCCATCCATATAAAATTCATGAGTAAATTAAATAACAAGACTTGATAAAAATATTCAATAGTAAATACTTGGGATTCTTACAACCAAAAAATTTCATTCAAAGTCACCATTGGTGCTTGTTTAAATGTTTCTAAAACATGAAAAGAGGAAAAACACACCAACAATCTTTCCACTCTATTGGAACTTTGCCCCACCAGGAATGATAGAACTATTGTCACAAAATATTTCACCCTAGATTTGGTTTTTCAAGCCTACTCTAAGATTTGGGAAACACTGGAATACCTCTAGGCCTATGGGTTGCCTATGGTAGAGATAGACCTCTAGGTTTAAGGGTTAGCTCCCTGAATTTGTCTCTTAAGATCACACACTATAATAAACCAATCACTTTGGGGTGAAAAGGGAATAAATTTAAAAAAAAAAAATAAACCTATATTAGAGAGGTGATACACCAAAATATCAGTCCACAAGCACACTTGCATATACACTAATAATTGAAACTACCCTCAACTCTATAGTCTTATAGCATTAGTATTTATTTTAGAGGTAGATTTATATGCACATCTAGATGTGGATGAAAATAAGGTTAGATAATATACTCTACTATTCCTTCTCACACTATAATATACACTCAATAAATATATACACTTTATAAGACTTATTAGAAGTGATATCCTGATACAAAACATGTAAAGGGTAGTATGGAAACAAGGAGAGCATGTTCTTAATTTAACAACCACATACACCACTTAACACACTTAGGAAAGAAATTATATGGCTCAAATAAACTTTATATTCCTTATTCAAATGACAAAATAGGGTACTGAACTAGAAGGGCTTAAACATAATAGGTGTGTACTACCTATAATTGCTAAAAAGGCATGCATTTATAAATCAAAAGAGAAGAGAGAGAAGAAGAGAAGTCCAAGAGTCACCACGCCAAGTGTCAAACTATAGGAACCAGTCAAAAAACAAGAAAATGAGGTGGAAAAGAGGTAAAAAAATTGATATCAACATGTGTCAACTTCAAACTTAACACCTTCCTTGAGTTGGCATAAACCCTTCATTGTCTTGCTTAAAATTACCTTCATGATGGTGAGGAATGAAATTGATTGTCTAAAAATGAAATAAGGATCCTTGACACATATGATTTGATGTGATAAGGTAGATAATAGGTCTGTGAATATCATAAACTCATCCTTAACTAATAGATTGATCTTTGTCATATGTCCTTCATTGCTTGTAGTCATTTGTCACTAGTTCTCTAGGTAGTTGTCACAGTTATCAACAAGGTGGATTTTATTTTTTCATGGAAACATGTTTTATAAGTGTTAAACACATGTCTAAGATAGTTTTTCCTTTTAGTAGTTCATATATACCTCCAAAAAAATCAATACAACACTTTTCACTTCTCAGTATTGACAATCAAATGCCTTTTTTAGTGTCTCACTTGATTGCCTATAGTGATAGGTCTAGAAGAGAGATTTTACTATAGAATTATGATGAGAATTGATTACAAGGATTTGAAACAAGTCCCAAATCACATTTTATAATGAATATCACTCAACCATCCACCTCTATACTTGTATAACACTTCAAATCTTGTAGAAAACCTCCTACTAGATCTATCCATATGGAGGATAGTATAGAATAAATGGGCAGTGAGGATCCTATACGATTCATAAACAATTTACAAACACTTACATAGTCATTTGATCATCTTTGAATGCATATCCCAACATTTCTTTCCCATTAAGTTTGAAATAGGGGTTTGAAAGAGTTTTGAGTGCCTTAGACTATTAAGGATTGTTCATAAAATCTTGATGTTGAAATTCTAAAAAGATCCCATGCGTTTCAATATAGGGACCCTCTTCAATGTTATAAACTCCTTGGGTTCTCATGCATAATGTCTGTAATGGTGTGAGTAAAGGAATGTAGCCTTTGAGCTTAATGAATGCATTCTAAGTAGGCTTATAAAAGAATTAGTCCTAAATGGTCAATCTTATCTTTTTCTCTATAGACCAATGGATTATAATAGATTTTTATTCTCTCATAAATTTACTCCAATTATTTTGATATGTTATGATGTCATCTATGTGAAATAGAAACCATTAGGGTATTAGGCCTAGTCTAGGCCTAAAGACCTAAACTAAGTATGACTCTATGTTTTGACCATCTAGAAATATCCAATGGTTAGAGACCTCCCATGTGATTATTTCACCTTCATACCAACCTTATACAACATCCTAACATGGTTTCAATATTATCTCCTTCATTCATTCAACCTCCATGTGCTAAGTTTGCAAATTGTGTCATTCATGGAGTGGCCTCTATCTAAGATAGAACATAGGGCATATCCCATGTTCCCCTACCTTTAATTATATTATTATGAGTTATTCTAGGTAATGGTGACCATATAAACAAAGTTTCAAAGTTTTTTTATGCATCTAAAACCCTCTACATCTCAGACTCTTCAAGATTGGTCATTAAGACAATGATTGTGTGCATGCAAAGTAAAAGATGACTGAGGTAACATTTGAAAACTAGTAAAGTTTCTATTTCCTAAATATAAGAGTCACATTGAGGTGTTTCATAAAATTTTAGGGTGTTTTAAATATGTTCATCCACTTTGTATCTCTACCACCCTTCTAAAGTGAACTCTCTTATGGATTTAGATAAGCATGTGGTATATATGACCATGTCACTTGTAGGTGGTTGTTAGATATATCCATAGGCTCCTATATATTCTAACTTCATGATTTAGTACTATTTTTCCATCCTTCTATCTCAATTTCAGTTCATTTGGACTATTCCACACTTGCACACATCCAAGACTACCAGACTGTATTCTCATTCACCATCATCAACACAATATATGTCTGCAGTCATACTATTGGTTATTTTTTAGGAGCCTTGAGACCCTCCTATAGTGAATATTATGACATGTTATCCTTGGGGTAATTAAGACACATTTCATCTTTGGTTGTATTCATTTTTTCTTGATATCCAATTTTTCATATTTATTTATACCATACTAGTCTACAAGTATGTTAACTATAGGTAAACATTTATATGAAGTTATAGGGCCTATAGGTGGTCATATGCATTAGTATTCTTACATATTTTTTTCTCTCTTTAGGTTACTGCAATTATTTCATTATTTAAAAGACTCAACTCATCCCTGAAATTCATGTTCTCATCTCACCATTGCAAATGTGCTATGTGCCACTAAAAGCTACAAGATCATTAGGATCAAAACATTGTGTTTACTAAATATCATCAGTAACAACTTGACTAAATTGGGAATCACTCAATCATCAATATCTTCTACCAAAAAAACTTATTTATATGTTAAAAAATGACATCTCTATCTATATTTAAATACTATAAAGATTATACTTGCATAGACCCCACTAGACTCTACCAATAGATGAAACCATCTAGAACAAAAGTGTACTTTGGTGAAGGTAAAGTTGTCATTAAACAAATTTTCCTAGTTTGTTTGACTGAAAACTATGAGTTGAATACAAGGTTAACCTCATGAGACATAAATGACTTGGGAACCTCCATTAAAGTCATGGAATTAATGTAATAATATTTTTGGGTTTTGACTAGTCCTTACATAGTCTGTACTTATTTAAACCTGACTGTATCTGATTATATATGTTGAGTTATGATCGATTTCTTACTCATTATCTTTAGAATCATCTCAAAATAACTCTTAGGTTATATAATACTAATATACCATAGATAAATTGTCTTTAAATTTTATTGAGATGTTAGAAATAGGTGTATAATATGCCTTGAGACCATGGACTAAAGGACAAACCTTACAACTTGGAAACATATTCTACAGACTAACATGTTTCTGCACTTTCAATACAAGGAGGATGATATACTTTCATATCCATATCCATACATGAAAATTACCCTTGAAAACCATTTGATAATGGATAATATAACCTATAATAATTCTCTCAACACTTGGAAGCATTAGATTATACAAGAAAAAGATAAAACCTACAAGTGATAGGAATGTACATTCAACTAGGAGTAATTGTACTTATTAGAGTTTGTTCATGAATTAAAATCCATTAATATACCAAATAATGACATGGAATGAGACATGATACACACTATTTTAATCCCTCAAATGAAATTTTCCTAACTTTTCCTCTCCAATCCATACAAAAGGAAAACTTATGAGCTAGTATGACCTTGCATGAGAGAGCAATAGAGAACATGAACTAGTTTTATCCATTTTTGGAGTTTTCAAATCAAACCAAGAATTAAATTAAGTTATAGGAAGCTGAGGAGACATTTATTAATCTTCTCACATGTACCAATCTATACAACCTTCAAAAACTCCTCACCTTTTCAATTGTCTTCTTGATTTTCAATGTAAAACCTATAAGTTTTTAGTTACAGAACTGAAAAATGACACCTTCTAACATCCTACACATTGAATAACATCTTGACATATTTTTATTCCCATGGGAATCATAAAAATCATTAAATTGGCCCAAAAGTGACCCCTAGATGACACAAGACCAAATATAGACTATGATAAAGCTAAACTATATTAGAAATGACCTCATTAAGACCATTAGACACATTTAATAACCTAGGGGGCCCTTATATCAAGTTTAAATATATATGGGGTTGACCTAATTTAATTGTGGTTAAACTAGGAAAAAATAACATCACTTGGTCTCTAATAAATAATCATGACTATGCCTACTAATACTAATTATACTCCAGTGCACCTGAGTTGGCTTAATGGTGAAAAACATGTTCTCCCAAAAGGGAGGTCACATGATCTAATCCTGTAGAGGATAAGGTATGCACACCTTCATAAAAAATATCCACATGCAATGGGATAAATTGATCAATGTTCAATGAGATGGGGCTCAACATGTGGCTTGAAACATGTGTTTGATGTGAAGAGGCAAGTCCACAGTATATGGCTAGGGATACTATTTTCCACTAGTTTAGGATTTCTAGTTAAAAAAATACTAGTACCCAAAATTTAGCCAATGAGATATAGAAGGGTTGGTAAAGTGAGTTGGTTGTGCCCAGCCCCAACCAAGTAAGAAACTCAAAGGGCATTTATAAGCCAGATGTAGCCGTTTGAGTTTACTCAATGGTATAATGTTCAAGTGGTAGAAATTTATAATGGTTTAATAGTTCTCAGGGATTGGGCCCCTAGTTTGTGCCCTAGAACTAGTTGGTAGCTTTGGTCAAAAGTGAATATCAAGTAAAAAAATACTAATTATACTCCTCTAATTACCTCTAAAAATTATTTTATTAAGAAAACACTTATTGAATTATAAGATAAGTTATCTCAGCTTGATTAAACTATCTCTCATGTTATGCCCTCTATGGACTCATGTTATTTGTTGCATAACCCTTTGGCACAAAAAATCATATCTTATCCATTACTAGTTGGCTTTGTGGCTCTTAAGATTCCTCTATATGAAGGCAAACGTGATCCTAAAAACCATTTATGTACCCTCCATATAGCTTGTCTAGACTATGTAAATAATGATAAATTTCTAACAAACATCTTTCCAAGAAGTCTCAAAGAATATGATCTTAGATGGTTCTATTATCTTCATCTTCAATTAGTAAAGGATTTAAATTCCTTAGAAAATCAATTTTTTACATACTTTTCCATAAAAATTGATGAAAATTTATCATATGCTCAAATTGAAAATCTCAAACGAGGGTCAAATGAAATAATCAATGACTATGGGATAAGATACAATAATATTATATCATAAATGACAAATCAAACATTGGATAATGAGATCCAAGATATCTTTACTCAAAGTTTGATATTCCCACTTCAAGAGGAAATTGTGTTTGACAAATTAAAATGTTTCAATGAGTTATGCCATATAGTCAAAGAGTGTGAGGTTAAGTTAATTACTTTGAATAATCTTAAATTTTATTCAAATACTCCTACCTCAAATTTCTAATTTCAAATAAATCCAAATTATAAGATCAAACCAAATGAAATATATAATGAAGCTAAGGTTATAGTTAATGCTATGTTACAACCACCACAAAAGCTTCAAATATAAGCCCCATCAAAGATTCAATTTAAATATTACCTTCACATCCTCATGTATTGTTGTAAACTCTACTTGAGTGTAATATCATTACTCCTCCTCCACCAATGGAAGTTGACATGTCTAGACCACAATATTTTTTTCTTGATGGCAATGCATAATATGACTACCATATATGTATTAGGATCTATCTAGATGATTTTTTCAAGATTAAGCATAATATTTAAGATATCATTGATGAAAATATTAATGATATTGGCACACCTAATTAAGAGGCTAAGCCACAAGAAAAAGACAATGCAAAAATCAAAATGTACAAAGATCCTTTTTCTAATCAGAAGAAAATAACAATGATAATTTTGAAGTACATCATGCATATAATGTTCATACTCCTTATACATATGTTCATCCAAATGATATCATCATTGGATAAGTTATTAGTAATCAAACATATCACCCTATGATTACATTTGATGATAGTGAAGTTGTATATGATGATTCAAATAGATATGCACTCTTCGTTAGAGCATATGTTGACAAGCAATCCATGTGTAATTTTATTATAGATAATGGATATAGTGAGAATGAATTCACCATGAAGCCTTTTTCTTCCATTAAATATTAAGGGAAAGATTTATTAAATAACTATAGAGTTGTAAAACTATTTGATGGACATATGCAAGAGACTCTTGGACATATTGTGTTACCTTTGTAAGTGGATTCACTAATAGTACCCACCATTAGAGCATATGTTGACAAGCAATCCATATGTATTTTTATTATAGATAATGGATATAGTGAGAATGAATTCACCATGAAAACTAATTTCTTCCATTAGATATTAAGAGAAAGATTTATTAAATACTTATAGAGTTGTAAAAGTATTTGATGGACATATGCAAGAGACTCTTCGACATATTATGCTACCTTTGTAATTGGATTCACTCATATTACCCACCCAATTCATCATTATACTGATAAAAAGGGTCTTTGATATGCTATTGGGGTGCCCATGGATACAAAATCTTAAATCAGTACCATCTACAATGCATAAGTGTCTTAAATACATAAATGACAATCAAGTGTTTGAAATTATAGGAATACAATATGAACATACTTTAGAACTAGTGGTATTTTTTGCTCCTAAAAAATAATTTTTTGGTACAATTAATAAAATACATGGTTATGAGATATTATATACAACTATCCAAGATCATGATTCGCATACACAAAGACATGCTCCAAAATTAGTTTCTACACATACTCATAAGCATGATGTAGTCACACAAGTGTATACTTTAGAATTAGATTATGGGCATAATAAGTTTATGGTACTTTATCCTAAGTATAAAATGGTTTCTAAAAAGAGGTCTTCTTCTTCTATATCATCACAAGTTATTCATAATGGTTATAGGGACATATGAGGATGCATGTTTACAGGGACATATGAGTAGTGATTTAGAAGAATATGTTACAAAATATAATTCTTATCTAGATTCAGAGGCATTTCCAGTTAGATCTTATTTTTCATATGAATTCATTCATTCATATCACATGATGAAGTATAAATGCATGCCTCCCATTATAAATATAATTGATTAACTTGCTTGCATATTTTGCTTTGTACACAACTTATTTTCTTTCATATCATTTTTTATTATTGCATCCCAATTCTATAGCATTCTTATAATCCTTGTATTTATCTTCACTTTGGAAACTTTCCCTCTTGCTTTCAAACCAATTCGAACAATCCAAAATAACTATATTACATCACTTTCAATGTTCATTCTTTATTTCAAATCCACTCACTCATAATTGTACATATATACATGATAAGACTTTAATTTTACCTGTTAAACCTACCTCAATTTTTACATGAACATGCATAGTCATGCTTATCATTTATGCTACATTACTATACTTCATTACCACATACATTTAGAGAATATTGTTTTCCTTCCATTTTACTTACATTATGATTTTTCAATTTTTTTAGGATTGTTTCAATCCTTAAAAATTCTTATATTTTCAAAATCCTTGATTATTTTCCTTTTCAAAATTTTCAATTCTAATATATTGCAAAAATACAAAAAACTCAAATATGGAAAAAAATTCAAAAACATTCAAAATATTGCCAAATTCTAAAAAAAATCAAAATGGTTTCAAAAATTCCAAAATCAATACCTAAAATATTTTTTTCAATTATGTTTAGCCTACTTCTATACATATGTTATATATTCGATGTTAGTAGATGCATATTTAATTTATCTTTCATGTTAACAGTTTGTATCTAGCCACAAACTTATTTACCATGATGATTTATATATCATATAAATGTCATGTTAAATCATTCATACTTTTAAATTGTGATACTTAAATATTTTATTTGATAATAATGAAATGGATCCATATGTTGGATGTAGAATAATTTCATTTACATTGTGCTTATTTTCAAAT
This sequence comes from Torreya grandis, assembly GCA_037957365.1. Classification (NCBI taxonomy): domain Eukaryota; kingdom Viridiplantae; phylum Streptophyta; class Pinopsida; order Cupressales; family Taxaceae; genus Torreya; species Torreya grandis. The sequence goes on along the minus strand of JARHVA010002847.1, from coordinate 2,255,802 downwards.
ATTATTACATGATAAGTTACAACTTGTTTGCTTAGTATATGTGGCCCATGGCCTTGTTTGTACAAAATTTACAGATTCTTGATTATGTGACACCATATTTTCCCTTGAATGTAGGCCCTTGGAATTATGTGTATGTAATATTTACTTGTCCCTTGTATGTGAAATTATTGCCTTACATATGTTCTTCTATACAAATTTCATGACATTGCATGTAACTATTTGTGCTTGTTTCTTGTTAATATGATGCCATGATCTATATCATGCATTTATTATAATTATTACATATACTATATTTCTATGATATATATCATGCACATACTACTTACGTGATTCAATGTTTTATCTAGCATATTTTTAAAAATGCAATCTAATGTTTGATCTTATTGTCAAAAATCATGCATATGTACATGTGCAGGATCTAGATATGAAGTATAGTGACAAAATATACAAATACACCACACAATATGTACATGGTAAAACCTCACGAGGTAAAAAACTCACAATAATTATTCATTAATTGAGAAACAAGTTCATCCAATACAATCTCTCTCTCTCTCTCTCTCTACATCTTCTTAGAAACTCTCCTTCATAGAACCAATGTTTGAATATTTTCAATTTATAAATAGTTTAAATGCTTAAAATTACTTGATTTTACCACGTAAAATCAAATATAAGTGGATTGAACCATTTTAACTAATGGGTTCAACTTACCAAAAAAATTCCAAAGGTAAGTTCATAATTATATATTTTATTATATATTCACACAAATATTAATTCACATAATGTTCAAATAATAAAATATATTATTATTTTTTACCTATGTAAGTTGTATTATTATTAATGTATTAATGGCATGTCATATAACAATAACATTAAATTATTCCATCACTCCCCATTAATGTGAAGTTGAAATGCATGCCATAACCACCTTTATACTAAAAGAATTATTCTCTGTAAACCATCTATGATAATTTTAAGGTGTATGTAAAATTTGAAGGATTTAAAATCCTTATTCATTCCTTATTCATGCCCATAATAAAAATAAAAGGAATTATAATCAATAAATACTTAGAGTAAATTTAGGCTAGCATGATTGTGAGACATCTCATAGTTTCTCATGAATAATCAACCAAGCATTTGGATCTTTCTATGACATAAGGACCTCCATGACAAGATATGATTTTACATATTGGGTACATTGTAAATTCACATATGTTAGGATCAACCTAACATTAGCGCTCACATTATATATTTTTTATAATATTATTATTAATATGAGTTGTCAACTCATTTACTAATAATATAGGTAGAGTAATAAACTTTTGTGTGAGTGATTTTTTAGAACAAATCATGTAGAGAGATAGGTGTGTGACAGAGAATAAAGGGATATGAGAGTAATCGTGGGATAGATTTGTGGGTTTATGGATTAGCCTTGACTCCTATATTATAGGAGTTCATAGAGATATTTATATTGTACTCCTCCATTATATAGATCATCCTAAATAAATTTTAACATAATATTATAGGATATATGTAAGATAATGGGAAACAAAAGAGGGGTATAAAGCGACACATTTTTTTATTAAAATCTAATAGTTGAACTTGTAGAGAATGTTAGAGATGATTCAAAAAATAATTTGATAATGACATAATAACATGAATTGTGGCATTTTGAATGTAGTTTATAAATATATAATTTTTTCAATATCTAGATGATAAAAATGTGTGAAATAGATGCATTTATAAAAATAGGTTGGTCATTTTTTGTGAAAAGATAAAGAAATTGCATGTGTACAAACACACTTTTTTTGAGTAAACAAATGAATTTATATATGAAACTTCATTTATGGATAGGTGAAATGTTGAAGATTGTTGAGAATATTTTTTATTAGACATATAATTTTAAAATAATTTTACAAGTTAAGACTATTGAATAATTGAAATTGTAAGTGTATGAACACAAAATTTTGGCCTTAACTTCATGAAAATCATTTTTTTTTAAAATCATATTTGATAATGTGTAGATTGTTGAGATATAAGTTTTATAAACTTTTGATTAATATTCAAAAAGTTATAAGAAAATTTGTGACGATATGTATATAGTCTATAATGAGGTATGCTATGTAGAAATTAAGTATTAATTATAAATAATATTCTAACATTAAAAAATATATATATTCTAAAACTATACTTTCTCCTCTACAAACCCATATAAGTTTTTTTTGCATAATAAAAGCTACTTGATCAGATGTAACAAAGATGAAAAAGACTCCAAACTTTCTTAAAAATTAAGTGGGATACTCCATGACTAATTTAAAGCTAGGTTTAGACATCCCCAAGCATGTACCCAAGGCAAATTTGGAGGGAAGATACAAAAAAATATTAAAATGTTGAAAAGGTGTACGCCCTTTACAAAGACGTATATTTTTTGTAATTAGGGGTAGTTATTTTTGTGTTTAAAGACCTGTATATGTTTTTTGTTGTATAAATTTAAATTTAATTTATATTACATTTATATTATTATAAATTAAATTTATTTTACTAAATACAAAAAATTAGGGCCACTCTGCATCTTATGAAATTGATTCCAAAATTATAGTAGTTACCATTTAGAAGTTAGTTTTTCAAAATCCAATTTAGTTAATACTTATTTTTCAAAATTTTAAGATTGGAAGATATAATGAAAAATGAGGTTACAAATCATGTTACATAAGTAATAGATCTATACCATTGATTATGCCCCATATTTTACCTAATTCAGTATGCCCTACCTAATTGAGTATACCCTACTTGATTGAATACATGAGCTTTAAAGTGGATTCCTAAAATATTTTGTGGGTTTTTCAATCAATGGGTCTATCAATATACATAAATGACTGCCTTGTAGCATGTAACTTGTAACATAGCTATAGTCATGATACGGTCACTCATACATGACATTTATCACATACCTATTACATATATGTATTCATTCACTCATACATGACATCTACATATTGGAGAGTTATCAATTATGTCATGATAATGTCATAGATATGTCTTGGTTATTGGATGAAGTGCATTGATAGTCTATGTGATAATGACAAAGTGTGCAATATGTTTATTCTAGAATGTTTGAAGTATGATTTGTTGATCTTATATTTTGGCATGGTTAGAGATGTTCAGGGATGGGTATGGAGTATTGAGAATGTGAAAAATGTAACTAAAATATTTTATAAGCTTTGAGTTCTTGTGTGTATGAGTGGATTTCATCTGGTTGATCATTGTTGTCATCTATACATTTTAGGTCTAGTGGTAGTAAATCTGAGTAGGCAATTTGATGACATCACCATTTCTATGTGTGGATGAGTCAAGGGGAGTTGGTTATATGGTTTTGATCAAATTAGTCCCTAGTTTCTATGTGATAAATCTTAGGTCATGAACCTAAATGCAATCAAATATATGTGGGTGCAAAATTGGGATCTCAGGCATTTTGATAGTGTTTTCAATGTTCAAATAGAGCTGAGTAATCATGTTGATGATGTCAAAATTCACATGCATGTAGGTTTTAGGAGGAAATAATAATAAGGGTTTATTAAGTATTATGCCTAGTTCTTTTGCACTAAATCCTAGGTTATGCACCTAAACATGTCAAAAGATATGTAAGTGTAAAGTTGGGTTCTCAGACAGTTTGACATTGTTTTCCTATACTTTGCCAGAATTTTATGAGGCAAGAAAGAGCCAAGTAAGTAGTTTTGTGATGGAATATATCACATGTTTGGATGTTTCAAAATAAGGTGATTATATGGGTTTATTTAATTTTTTGCCTAGTTGCTTTGCACTAATTTTCAAGTCAAGCACTGAAGCACGACAAAAGATATGCATGTTCAAAGTTGGCCTACTATACAAGTTCTAAGCATAGTTAACTCTATGATAGAATATTTTGAGAAGGAATTTTAATGGAAATATATCTCACATATGTGAGGGTTCCAAGAGTATTTTTTCACATGGTTTGATTCTCTTATGTAAGGATATCATGTGGTCCAAATTTGAGAACATACAAGTGAGTGAGGTAAAAGATACGACTATGCAAAGTTGGCCTTCCAAAAAGATAATCAAGGTTACCATACTTAGTCAAATGTGCACAAGTTAGAGTTTAAGAAACATGAATGTTACATATTGTTCCAAGAAGTCAAGAAGTAATGAGATGAGGATAGGTGCATGATGTTTAATCTTGAGCAGAGATAAAGATCGAGCTTCTACCAAGGATCAACAATGAGCAGTTGATCATACAAATAAAGATCAATGGTGTATATTAAAGTAAACAATTCAAAGTGATAGTTGTTTAGCATTGTTAAAGACTGAGCTATGTATAAGAGATATATGGAGTGCATTGAGTCAAAGTTTCTAGATTGCACGAGATGAGGTCAACATGTTCAAGGTTTAACATTTGAGCATCAGTTCCTATGTGTTAAAGTTTAGAGAAAATTGATGATGTGAGATTGATCTAAATCTGAGAAGACATGAGATGCAAGCTTAGTGTTTGAAATTTAACTATGATCATTTGCATTTGAATATTTGAATTTGTAAAGTAAAAAACTAGTGCTTTTTATTTTGGATATATCTTTTGATCAAGGATGAATTTGTTCATGCTATAAAAAGAAAAGATGAAGAATACTCCATGGAGCATCTAATTAACTTGATTTTAAGATCTATAAATGTGCAAAATCAAATATATTAATTTTAAAAATTGATTATGTATTCATTTATGTTCTACAAGTGACCCAAGAAGAATTTTCAAGCTTGTTTTGATATTTTTTTGATATATCTTGATGAATTGGATATTGGGGAGTGTTGTATACTCCATGAGGATAATATATGTATATTATGAAGGTTTAACCAATCATATTTAGTATGAACAAAGTTTTAAAATTTGACTATGTATTCGTTCATGGTGACTATGTGTAGAGAATATTGTTTGAGCAAATTGTGCTTTAGCAAAAGAGTGGTGTGGTGATTATGATCATTTGAGAATGTCAAGTGGATCATGTGGAATGGGTCCATGCATTTGGAAGTGGTCCTATATTCTTAGTTTGTTTGATGTGGGTAAATATGTATCCATGAGACCTATAAGAGCTATAAGGGTCTTATTAAAAGGTGTAGTTGCTTAAGGGTGACCCTTAAATGTTATGGCTGACCTATAAAGTTTTTTTTTGAGCCATATCTTAATGTGTGAGATACCTTAAATATTAAGGAATGCCTAATGGCTGACCAAGGTAGTGATTATCATGTTTCCTATATAAATAGTGGAACCAAAGATTATGATTTCTAAACTTGAAAAAGGGGTGTGCATATGTGGATCCAAGTGAAAGAGAAAACCTTTGAAAGAGAAGGTATAGGTCAGTGAGGACCAAAAAAAAGAAAAAAGAATTAAACATGATTGTTTGATCAAGGTGATGAAAGTAATCACATAGGTCATTGGACCTATTAAGCTTAGAAGAGGCAAAATGAGTGAGTATGCTCATGAGATTATCTGAGAGTGTGTGTATGGTGAGTGAAGGCAAGGTGAAGGCTATGTGTCCCCAGTGGATGGGTTGAACAGAAGAACATGTTGAGAACTATTTATATGACCTGTAGGTCATAATTATATTGGAAGAATAGTGATCTTGCTATTTGAGTATGATTAAAGGTGAAGAGTGATAATTAGAGGTTCATCATTAGGTGTTGAAGACATCAGTTCAAAGGTAGATGTGTTCATAGGTATTTTTGTGGTAGTTCAACATCTAAGGTGGTTACAGCCTCCTTACAAGGTGAAACTTGCTAAAGGTCTAGTTATTTTGGAAGCTCAATTAGATAGGTGTGGTAGCTCCTTGTGGGATTGCAGTCTCACTAAAATAAGGGATCATAGTTCTTTGATCAGTTACAACTAGTCTAAATTAGATCTTTTTTATTAAAGACAATAGTCTAATTATAGGTTGCAGTGGGTTTTCTTCCCCAAGATGGTTTCCAATGTATGTCATGTGTTATATACTTAATCTTGCATTCTCATTCTTGTTCATTAATATGAATGATGTGTATGCCTCATAATTGTATGTATTGATTAATTAAGAGTTTGAAAGGGTTGGAACTGAAGTTGAAATATCTAGGCTCATTGATTCAACCCTCCCCCTATAATTGATTATACCTCTAACAATTGGTATCAGAGTAGGTGCTTTGGAGGAAGCCTAATAGATTGAAGGTGATCCTAAGTAGGTACAAAGATGGATAATTAGTTGAAGAAAGAAAATAAATAGTGGAAGGTTGTGATCAAGGCACTTGAAGAACATATATATACTTTGACAAAAGATTCTAAAGAGGATGAGAATGTTATCAATGATCTCCAGGTTTAGCTAGTAGATGCCAAGATAAGTTTGTGTTCAAAATAAAAAGACCTCATGTTTAATAAATAATCTTACCATAACAATAGAGAAGGTGATAATAAGGAAGAAGAAGTTGATCTAGAAGCTGAGCTCATGAGTGCACTTGGTGAACTAAAGGAGTAGAAGAAGAGGAATCATAAAATGAGAAATATGATCAAAGGTCTTGAAGCACAAGTTAGTTATCTTGAGGGAAGTTTCTTAGGTTTGTCCAAGAAATAAGAAAAGAAGTATCAAGAACAATCAATTCTATTGAAGTACAAGCATATAGATTGAAAGACATGGCCAACAAGGCCAAAGAGGATGAAGAGAAGATCAATATTCTTGAGGATTAGTTAAGGAATACAAATGCAAATCTAAAAGAAAAATAAGATGAGTGCATTCAATTAAAGGTTGAAATAAAGTCATTAAAAAGTGAGCATGAGCTTGTTATAATCAAATTGGATAAGCTATAAGAGAAGCATGAGAAGCTTGAGTATGTCAAGGAGAATGCAATATTTGAAAGTAATGCAAGAAGGTCTGTTAAATAACCAAATGCTTGAAGGTATGCTAGTTTATTTCATGGTCATTTTTATACATGTAATAAGTATGGTCATAGATATAAGGACTATAGAGGGAAGATAGTCAAGTATGGACATTCATGGAACTATGATAGAAGTATTTTTTGGCCAAAGATTGATCATAATTTAAATCTATCAAAAAGTATGAATAATGTTATTTGTTTTAGTTGTCATATGAGTGGACATATTGCTTGATTATATATAAATGGTGTTAAGAGGTCTTCAAAGTATGTCAAAGGATATAGATCTCCTAGAAGGTATGAGAAAGGACAAACTCAAGTATGAAAACCAAAGGTAATCATTACCAATTCTTCTGGTCATAAGGATGATAAGAAATTTTCTCATGAAGGCTATGTTGAAAATTAGGATAAGCTCAAGGATCAAGTAGGTAAGATGGTTGTAGAAGACAAAAAGATTCAAACTTTGGTATGGAGACTTGAGGTAATAAAGACTAAGGAGACTAACCCTATTAAGTCCAAGAGTTTTGATGGATTGTTTACCAAGGTGGAAAAAGGATCAGAAGTGAAGGAAAGTCAATAGTTTATATTGACAATATTTTTTGACAAGTCTGAAGTAGAGAATGTGTCAACTATCCAGATGGAAAAGGAAAATCAAAAGTCTACTCATGTTGACAATAAAGAGACCAAGATCAAGGAGAAGACCAAGGTACTAGCTAAGGCTAGTTCTGAAGTATGTATAGATATAAGTAAACATTTTGTTGTTGTTGAGCATGTATCATGAAAAAAAAATCAATTGTCTATGCCTAGTGATGAGGTTATAAACTACAAGGTGGATTCTTTAGAAGAAAAAGTATGTCATGAATCTTTGTTGTCTCCATGTATTGTCAATTCAATCCTAGAAAATAAGAAGAATGTTGTAGTGATGAGGAATTTTTTTCTCTTAAGATAAAGAAGAAGAAGAAGAAGAAGGAGAAATATAAGTATCATATGACCAAGGAGGAGAAGGAATATGAGTATTTTTGGGCAACTCTTGGTTTCACACCATGGTAGAGCATTATGGTGTAGAGGAGGTTTCTATATATGCTTCATAAGAGACTCCTTTAAGTAGAAAAGCAAGTTTTTGTGATCAAGATTATATTTCCAATCTGATTAGAGACTTGTGTTGATCTTAGAAGGTCTTTGGTTAAGGGGGAGCAATAATTTCATGTGTTTTCTTTAGAGGTTTGTGAAGGAGCTATAGTATATGATCAAAATGGGTGGTTCCAGATGGATTAATGATATTGATGAAATTTCAAGAAGAGTTTGATGCTCAAAAAGGTCTATACACTTCTTTGTGACGTGATCTAGGTGCTTTTATGGTTTGAAGGTATGTTTGTGCCAATTGAAATTTTTTTTTAATGCTCTCGATTTTCTCAGTTTTTGGCTTAAGCGCAAGCAGGCCTAAAATGGCTTATAGGAAGTCTATATTCCCAAAGGTATGATGGCTTAATTTTTGGTCTAGAAGTGTGTGATGAGTGTCTCTAGGTGTGTAAGAAGTTTTATATGTGTGCATTGACTAGAAGGAGGTTTGTTGACTCTATTTGTTTTAAGATTCTAAGGTTTTGGGCTTTGATAGAAAAGTGGTTTTCCTTGTGATTTGAAATTCAAGGTTTTAAAATAAGTTGAATGGGCCAAATGGGTTTTCAAATAAAGGCTCACAAAGATTTTAAAGTTTTTGGTTCTCAAGTTATTCAAGTTTTTGTCAATATATAATGTTAATTGGCTATTAGGTTTGTGAAAGAAGTATGTTGAAAAGGATGGTCTTGGTGATGAAAATTGGTGGGATTGAGTGGGAATATGATATTACTCCAAATATGATGTTTTAGGTCTTGAATATGTGTCCACTAAAAAATTTGGGTTCTGCAAGTTCTAGGTAGGGCTACAAGGAGGCTAAATAGACCTAGTTTGAAGAAGAGTGCTTTTTGCTCAGTTTCTCCAAAATCAAAAATTATGTTTATTTCAAGGAGATTTCTAAAGTTGGTTGATATCATGTTTCCTATTTTGTGAGTGGCATTAATTTTTTTGGTGGTCCTTGACGTGATTTAATAGAGAAGGCTAGTAAGCTTGTATGTTGGTTCTTCATGGTGTATAAATATTTAAATATGCTCAAGTGGTGAAATGGATCAGATATTTTAGGGGGAGTCCCTCTAAAATTTTTATTCTTGAGTTCCATCAGATGTCAATGTTTTGTGTGTTCTTTCTTCATTGGTTTTAGTGCTTGGTTAAAGAGAGTATTGGCATGGAGTAAGAGGAATTTTGTCAAGGCAAGAAGAGGTAGGCTCAAGGTAAGGGGGAGTTTGTATCATATTTATAAGGTTGTTCTATAATATTAGTGGTATTTTCAAGTCCTCAAGATCAGATTGTGCCCACTTTTTCATTATGTCAAAGGGGGAGAAAGTTCTTTTTGTGAGAGTACTTGAAAAGAGAGAAAGAAGGTAAGTTATATATTCTATATGATGGTTATTTCCATCAATGAAAAAGGTGGATATTGTTAGAGATTTTTCAATGATGTCATGGTGATGTCATGGAGGTTTTATAGTGAGTGGATGAAGTGCCTTGATAGTCTATGTGGCAATGACAAAGTGCACAATATACTTGTTATAGTATGCTTGAAGTATGATTTATTGATCTTATATTTTGTCATGGTTAGAGATGTTTAAGGGTGAGTATGGAGTATTTATCATGTTAAAAATGTCCCTAATATTGTTTATAATATTTTCATACTTTTATACATGAGTGGATTTCATTTGGTTGATCATTGTTGTCATCTAGACATTTTGGGTCTAGTGGTAGTAAATATGAGTAGGCAGTTTGATGATATCACCATTGTCACATGTGGATGAGTTAGGGGGAGTTGGTCATATGGTTTTTATCACATTATTCCCTTGTTTATATGTGATAAATCTTAGTTCATGCACCTAAATGTAGTCAAAGTTTTGTGGGTACAAATTTGGGCTCTCAAGTATTTTGATAGTGTTTTCTATGTTCAAATAGAGTCGAGTAAGCATGTTGATGATGTTAGCATTCACACGCATGTAGGTTTTATGAATAAATTATCACATGGGTTTATTTAGTAGTGTGACTAGTTCTTATGTGCTAAATCCTAGGTCATACACCTAAGAACATCAAAATATATGTAAATGCAAATTTGGGTTCCCAGGTAGTTTGATATTGTTTTCCCATACTTAGCCAAATTTGTATGAGGCAAGAAAGAGCTAAGTAAGTAGTTTTGTGATGGAATATATCTCACATGTGGATGTTTTAAGAGAAGGTGATTATATTGATTTATTCAATTTTATTCCTAGTTAATTTTAACTAATTTTTAAGTCAAGTGTCAAAGCATGACAAAAGATATGCATGTTTAAAGTTGGCCTCCCAGACAAGTTCTAAGCATAGTTGGATATATGATAGAATATTTTGAGAAGGAATTTTCATGGTGAGATATCTCACATTTGTGTGGGTTTCAAGATTATTTTGTCACATGGTTATATTCTCCTATGTGAGGAGATAATATTATCTAAATTTGAGAACATGTGAATGAGCGAGGTAAAAGATATGACTATGAAAATTTGGCCTTCTAGGAAAATAAGCAAGGTTACCATACTTATTAAAATGTGCACAAGTTAAATTTTGAGTAACATTTATAGAGTTCATTTCTCCAATAAGTCAGGAAGTAGTGAGATTAGGATAGGTGTATGATGTTTAACATGGAGTAGAGATAAAGATCAAGCTTCTTTCAAGGATCAATGGTGAGCAGGTGATCGTATCGATAGAGATGAATGGTGTGTATTAAAGTAAAGAGGTCAAAGTGATAGTTGTTTAGCTTTGTTAAAAACCAATCTATGTGAAGGATATTGATGGATCACATTGAGCCAATGTTTCCAAATTGCATGAGATGAGGTCAACATATTTAAGGTTTAACATTTGAGCATTGGTGCCTATGTGTTACAATTCAGAGAAGATTGATGGTGAGATATTGGTCTAAATATAAGAGGACATGAGATGCAAGGTTAATATTCTAAATTTAATAGTGACCATTTTCATTTGAATATTTGAATTTGTAAAGGAAAAAAATTGGTGCTCTATATTTTGGCTATATCTTTTGATCCAAGACAAATTTGCTCATGCTGTAAAAAGAAAAGATGAAGAGGACTCTATGGAAAATATAATTAAATTTATTTAAATATTTACAAATGTGTATATTCAAAGATATTAATGTTAAAAATTTATTATGTGTTTGTGTATGTTCTGCAAGTGACCTGAGAAGATTGTTCAAGCTTGTTTTGATATATCTCGATAAATTGGATATTACGAAGTGTTTTAGACTCTATGAGGATCATCTATGCTCATTATTAAGGTTTGAACAATTATGTTTCATATGAAAAAAGGTTTATAAGTTGACTGTGTATTCATTTATGGTGATTATGTGCACAAAATGTTGTTTGAGCAAATTGTGCTTTAACAAAATGGTGTTTTGGTGATTGTGATCATTTGAGGATGTCAAAGGGATCATTTGAAATGGGTGAATGCATTTGGATTTGGTATTATGTTATTATTATTTTTGATGTGGGTGAATAGGTCTCCATGAGACCTATAAGAACTATAAGGGCCTTAAATAAATGTGTAGTTGCTTAAGGGTGACCCATAGATACTATGACCAACCTATGAAGTTTGGTTTTGAGCCATGTCTTGATGTGTGAGATGCCTTAAGGATTAAGGCATGCATAATGGCTGACCAAAGTAGTGATTATCATGTTTACTCTATTAATAGTGGAACCAAAGATGATGGTTTCTAGACTTGAAAAAAGGGTGTGCATATGTGGAGCTAATTAAAGTAGAGAACCTTTGAAAGAGAAGGTATAGGTTAGTGAGGACTATTAGAGAGTAAAAATAATTGGAATTCTTGTTTGATCAAGGTGATGAAGGTAATCACATAGGTCATTGGACCTTTTAAGCCTAAAAGAGGTAGAATGAGTGAGTATGCTCATGAGACTATTTGAGAGTGTGTGTAGTGTGAGTGAAGGCAAGGTGAAGGATGTGTGTGCCTAGTGGATGGGTTGAATAGTATAAAAAATTGAGAGCTATTTTTATGAATTATAGGTCATAATTTATTGGTAGAATAGTGTTATTACTATTTGAATATGAAAAAAGATGAAGAGTGATAATCAAAGGTCCATCATCAGGTGTTGAAGACATAATTTTAAAGGTGGATGTGTTCATAGGTGTTATTATGGTAGCTCAACATCTAAGATGTTTAAATCCTCCTTGCAAGGTGAAACTTGATAAAGGTCTAGTTGTTGTGGCAACTTAGCTAGATAGGTGTGGTAGTTCCTTGTGGGATTATAGTCTCACTAAAATAAGGGATCATAATTCCTTGATAAGTTACAACTGGTCTATATTGGATCTTGTTGTTATAGGATAATAGTCCAATTACAGGTTTTAGTGGGTTTTTTGCCCCAAGAGGGTTTCCCATGTATGTCATGTGTTATATGCTTGATCTTGTATTGTCTTTCTTGTTCATTGTTATGAATGATGTGTATGCCTCATATATATATATATATATATATATATATATATATATATATATATATATATATATATATATATATATATATATATATATATATATATATATATATAAAGAGTTTAAAAGTATTGGAACTAAATTTGAAATATCTAACCTCATTGATTCATCCCCCCTCTCATTGATTTTAATTATAACACTACATGTAGTCATGATACGATAACTTATACTAGACATGAATGTAGTTAGTCACCCTAATATACTCCATTTGAAATAGAATAAATTAAAAAACCATTCAAAATTCATTCTAAAAAGATACCATTCACTATAAAACAAATTATAGATAGATGGTCAATCCATGCATTCTTAAATTCTAATCTCATGCATTATTCCAAAGTCACATAGAATAAAGTCATATTCTAGCACTCCAAATTCATATAGGACACTCTCTTATTAACCCTCATCATCCCTAATCACTCCCTCATGGACCCTCTTATTCACTTATCATCCCTATTCAATCCCTCATCAGTTCTCATTAACCCTCTTATCCCTAATCACTCCCTCATTGGCTATCATCATCCTTCATTGTTACTAATCATTCCCTTATCAACCCTCATATATTAAGGAGTTCACATTATTAAGTCTTTAAATAACATAAATATTATTATTTAAAACAATATTATGTAAATAGGTTTGTGTGGTATATTATTGTTATGAATAATAAGAATATCATACAGGGGAGTTTTATATAGTTTGGAGGTTATTTGTTGAGTTTTTATAGGGATCTCGGGATCCCCATATATAGTGTTTGCACTTCCTATATAAGTGCATTGTAATTATTCAAATAATATAGAGTGAGAGATTATTATAATATATTGTATTTGTATTTTTTTATTTTTTTATGTAAACAATGTTAATCTTTTTCAAATCTAAACTAGACTCATTATCTGGTATTAGAGCAAGTCAATGGCCTATTAAATTTGTGAATGGGTAGATCTGCTACTAATTCGGCATTACCCCTATGAATGAGAAGCTAGTGTTACATTATGTGAGCATTTAGTTTAGTTTTTCCCTATGGTATTTTAATATTCTAGTCAATTTTTATGTGGTGTTTCATCAGATTAGGTCAATCCTCTTAACTGTATCAAACTTAACACAACAATTTCATCTTCCTCACATATTATCACATTAAACCACTCTCTACATTGCAACCATTTTTTACTAGCCTTCATGACTAGGAGTGAAGAATTCACCTAAAGGAGAGATTCAATTTCAAGCATTGAGTGAACCATAAGAGTGCCATATAGAAGTGACATTATACATTCTTTAACTAGTAAAGATTATTACTGGTAGAGCCATTAACATCACTCAAATAAAGAATGTTATTTTCCACAATTTATAAGTGAATGATGTTGATAAATTTAATATTATTACGTTGGAATTTGTCCCAAATATGTAGACCTATCGAGTATATATTGTTCATTGGATTTGGGATCATATCTCCCATTCATCCATAAGCTCAACATCTTACCTATGAACAATGAACTAGACCCAATCTCTAGATTGCCTTCTAAATTTTCATCAAGCTTACTTAAAATTAGTAGCTCCATTCAAATAAATTACATGTCATTTTTATGTGTATATCTATGGTTAAAATCATCCATATAAGTCATGCATAGTGAAGACATTTTATTTGAAATGATCCCCCTCATAGCAAATATGATCCTTTGACCACTTCTCAACCTATTTTTTTATTGTATGTAGTCATCATCTCAAATTTTGTAAGCTTTTTTCCAACTATGTCCATTCAAGAAACACATATGACTTATTCATTGCTGTCATTTGTAGACCAACATGTCCCTTCAAGATTTGGTTTTTAAAAATAAATCCATTCATCTAATCTCAATCTCCCAAGTCACCTTATATTATATTGTTCCATGCCACAAACAAAGTCAAATGTTTGTTTTTAGGTATTCTTCAATTATTAAGTGGTGAGCTTTGATATTACATGGTAAGAGATAAGTTAATTTTTAGTTTTAGTTTTTTGTATATTCTGAGTATTTAGGAAAGTAATTAAATATTAATTTCTTACTTATGAGCAAAGGAGAAAGTCATGTCTTAGTAAATGTGTATAGGTTTACTAATTAGTTGTTTTCAAAAAAATTATTAAAGTTTGGTCATAGATAGTCAAGATTGGTGTATCTGTCAAAGTTTGTAGATTTTGAAATTAGTTTTATAAGTTTTGGGTCCATTATAAAATTTATATACATAATTATTTTAGTGTTTAAAGTCATTTCTCAAATTGTCAAAATATCAAAAGTTTAAAAAGGGTATTTATTAGTGTTTAATCTAAAGGTCATTTTTTATATCAAAAAGTGTCAAAATTACACATTCACCTAGTTGTAATGGAAGTAATATCAGGTGATCCCAAATTTGAAATTTTTAATGAATGTGTTGATTTTATGGGGTGGTTTTTTGGTCTTTTCATAAAAAATGACATGCAAAGTTGGTGTTTCACATCTTCATCAATTAAGTAAATAATGTCTCTTACTGGAGGATGCAGGAAATGGAAGCTAGAGATTTTAGAGCCTCTTATTAGCCACTAGAGATGAGGCCACTTATACTTTAGTGGAACATTTTTTTTTAGTTATGTTTTGATTTTAGTTGTGTGTGAATAAGAATATATGATGTGTACTTATTCACATTTATTATAAGTGAACAAAAAATTCCTCTGTAACTTTTTTGAATATGTGATAGTGAAGAGAGCTAATAATTATACTGCACATCGTGATGTGGTTTATAGTAAGACAATTTAAAAACTATTTTTTATGGTTTTTGGTCATCCACTTGAAAACCATCCCATTTTGGTTGTTGGTAAGACATATATAAAACCATCAGTAAGGTTTATGATTGTCCTATGAAAATCATTGAATCATGAGTATAGGTGTAGATATGGGATTGATGTTTTCCTTATGTTCACATTAAGGGGGTGTAGACTAGGGAGTAATAATGTTCACAAGGGATGAATGTTAAGGTTTTCACATTATTAAGTATTTAAATAATATGAATATTGTTAGTTAAAATAATATTATGTAAATAGGTTTGTGTGGTATATTATTGTTATCAATAATAAAAATATTATATGAGAGAGTTTTATATAGTTTGGAGGTTGTTTATTGAGTGTTTATAGTGATTTTAGGATCCCCATATATAGTGTTTTTACTTCCTATATAAGTGCCTTGTAATGCTTCAAATAATACAGAGTGAGAAAATATTATAATATATTGTGTTTGTATTTGTTTATTTGTCCTATGTAAATGGAGTTAATCTTCTACAAATCTAAACTAGACTCATTATCCCTCATCATCCCTACTCATCCCTCATTATCATTGATCATCCTAAACACTCCCTCATCAACCCTTATCATCCCTAATCATTATCTCATCATCCCTCATCATCCCTAATAACTCCCTCATTAACCGTCAACATTTCTTATCATCCCTAATCAATCCTTCATCATCTTTCATTATCCCTCATCATCCCTAATGACTCCCTCATAAACCCTCATCATCATTAACCATACCTAATCACCCCCTCCTCATCTATCATCATCCCTCATTATCCTAAATCATTCCCTCATTGGCCCTCATCATACCTAATCACTCCATCATTCCTAGTCACTCCCTCATCTAGTAGAGTGTGTTCCAATCCAATAGTCAATATAAATTTGTTATAGAATGAACAATATCTTTTTTATATGAATATTGAATGGTGTTTCAATTTTTTTTATTCTGTTGGAGAATACTAGGGTAATTATTTTCATTCATGTCTATAATATTAGGTAGGGTCATAATGAATTAATCTAGGGAGATTGTTGAATGATTGCAATGGTGGAAATAGGATAGTATCCTCTTTGCACTTGCATGGTTTAGGGTTCAACATTCAAGGTTTACATTGTTTAGGGTTTGGGGTTTAAGATTAATGGTTTATGATTAAATTGAGTATACTAGGGTGATTAGCTACATTTGTGTCCAATAAGAGTAACTGTATCACAAATATAGGAATATGTCATGTATGAGTGATAACATACCTAGATGTAGTACAAGGTATGGGGTAGATGTAATATATGAATGATTGTATCATTACTATATATATGTTATAGGTTGAATGCTATAGGATAACCATTTATGCATATTGATAGACCAATAGATTAAAAAACCCACAAATTATTTAGAAATTAATCCTGAATCCACCTTCAAGCCTTTTATATGAATTTCTTTAGCCACTCCTTTCTCTATATAGGCGAGAATGAACCTTATCCTAAAAATATATGGATTAACCGATGGCCCCTCTCCTTTTTCTATATAGGTGATAAATAAAGATTATGGTTTATGGTTAGAGGTTCAGGATTTAGAAATCTAGGGTTTAAGGTTTATGGTTGATGGTTCAAGATTCATAATTTAGGGTTTAGTGTATAAGGATTAGTGTTCAAGGTTAAAGTTTTAGTGGTATGGCTTAGGGATTAGGATTTAAGGCTTATAATCTATATTTTATGCTTAAAGGTTTGGTATTTATGGTTTGTGTCTCAAGGGACCAAGGGTTTAGATTTTAGGGTTTGGGGTTAGGGTTTTGGGTTTATGGTTTCACACTTAAGGTTTAGGGTTTAGGGTGTAAGTTTCAAGGTTTTGGTCTTGGAGGTTTAGAACTTAGTGTTTAGTATTTAGGGTTTGGTATTTAGTGTTTGGTATTTAGTGTTTGGTGATTAGGGCTTAGGGTTTAAGATTTGGGGTTTAGTGTTTATGGATTAGGTTTTAGGGTTTAAGATTTAGAGATTTAGGTTTAGTGTTTAAGATTTTGGGTTTTGGGTTTTCAGTTTGGGTTTATAATTTTTGGTTTAAGAGTTATGTCTAGGATTTATGACTTATGGTTTATGGTTTTAGGATTGGGGCTAAGAGTTTAGGGATTAAGTGTAAGGTTTTATGGTTTAGGGTTGGATTTTATGATTTAGGATTTAGAGTTTAGGGCTTGTGTTTTGACATTTAGGGTTAGGGGTTAAAGTTTTAGGGCTTAGTTATTAGGGTTTTCAGTTTAAGGTTATGAGTTTATAGTTTAGGTTCTAGATATTAAGGTTTGGGGTGTAGGGCCTAGGTTTTTAATTTAAGGTTTATTATTCAGGGTTTGGGGTTTACATTTTATGGTTTAGGGTTTTGGGTTTGGTGTCAAGATTTAGTGTTTAGGGTTTAATGGATTAGGGCTTAGAGTTTAGGATTTAGGACTTAGGTTTTAAGGTTTAGGATTTAGGGTTTAAGGTGTAGTGTTTAAGTTTAGTACTCATAGTTTAGGGTTCATTTTTTAGGGTTTGGGATGAAGGATTTAGGGTTTGTGATCTATATTTTAGTATTTGGGGTTAGATGTTTGGGTTCTAGAATTTAGGTTTTAAGGTTTATGATTTAGGGTTTATGGTTTTGAGTTTGAAGTTTTATGGTAATGGATTTGTGGTTTAAGGTTCAACATTCAAGTTTTAGGGTTTAGTGCTTAGGTTTTTAGGGCTATAGTTTAGGTTTAAGACTTTAGGGGTCAATGTTTAGGGTTTAGGGTTTAGTGTTTAGGGTTTAATGTTCTTAATTTTTATTTTTTTTAGGGTTTATCATTTAAAATTGAGGGTATAAGGTTAAATTTTTATGGTCTAGTGTTTAGGATTTAGGATTTTATGTTTATGGTTTAGGGTTTAGGATTAAGGACTTACGTTTAGGTTTTAGGGTTTAGGGTATAAAGTATAAGGTTTAATGTTTTAAGTTTTTGTTTTTAGGGTCTATAGTTTAGGGTTTATGGATTTTTGTTTTGGGTTTAGGGATAATGTATTAGGGTTAAGGGTTCAAGGTTTAGGGCTTAGGGTCTAGGGTTTAGGTATATTATTTGGTATTCATGGTTCAAGGTTTATGGCTTAGGGTTTGGGGTTTAGTTTTCAATGTTTAATGTTTAGGGTTTAGGGTTAATATTTTAGGTGGAAATAGAGTGTACTAGGTTAATTATCTACATTCATGTCCAATATGAGTGATCATATCACAACCATAGGAAGATGTCATGTATGAGTGACCACATACCTACATGTATTACTTTGTATGTGTTAGATGTAATGTATGAATGAATATATAGTTACTATATATATTCTATAGGTTTCATGCTACAAGTTATTCATTTATGCATATTGATAGTCCCATTAAATAAATTTCATTTTCTAAGTTGAGAACAAAGTTATTAAGAAGATTCAAAGGAAAAGATATCAAAATCCAAGTATATTACATATATAAAAACTTAATAAACTTAAAAACATTGAAAAATAAGGAAACAAAGATCAGAAAAAACTTAAAAAGTGAAAAAATTCATGACTATAAGTAGAGTTGATAGTTTACCAAGATAGAACAAGGGCCTATGTAGTCAAAATAATCATTTTCATGTGAATAAAATGTGTGTTTTTACTTAATTTATTGTATTAAAAAATTTATTTCATGTTTTAATGAAATCCAACTTCATTTGAAGAGAATTCGTACTTGATCGAAGGTTCAGGTCATTGAAACCTTTTAAAGCCTATTTCCTATGTATCTATAATCACTTGTAGTCTCTTGTATCACATAAAAAAAATTGCATGAGTTTGTTTATAAGATTGGATAAGTTGAGGGAGGTATTCAATACTTTTTTCCAAGTGGTAGTTCTTGAAAATAGTCTTTAAGTTATATTAATAATCAATTTGAAGTTACCAGGTTTGGTGTGTAGAGTTAAACCTTAGAATAGGTTTTTTATATAAAAAGAACCATAACTTGCATATGGATCAGTGGAATCTCATAAAATTTATAGGGAATTTTGTAGATAAGGTTTATAAGGTATTATAATAGGTATCAATATAAAACTCACCTTGTTCTTATAAATACAGAGGATTACTGTTTGATCTACCTATAGATAATCATAGGAAAGCTCAATCTAGAGAAGCTTCAAGTGTTTTACTTTATTGATTGAGTACAAAAATCTTATGAAGGTACAAATTTATTATGTAAACACTATATAGTACTTAATTAAAGTTATTAAAATCATTTTGTGGTTAATCCAAGTTAATATCCTTCCAAGTAAGTAGATTAGACCATCCAGACCTAAAGAGCAGAAGTGCCATTGCAGTCCAACTCTTAAGAAAACAATAAAGGAAATTGGTTTCTCATCCTTAGACATAGTATTGAAACACATTTATAAATAATTATAATAATAATTTGATGAGATTAGTTAATAACACCTTTTCAAGACTAAACACACCTATAAACAACGCTATAATAGTGCTTAGGACTTAGTTAAATTTTTGGGTACTTTAGTGATATAATTCGTATTTTGAGCTTGTGTAAAGACAACTATGAGTCTTGTATCATTGTATTGATATTTTAATTTAGTTTTTGAAGTGAATGAGTCCAAAAAATAAGGTAGTTGTAGTCTTTAAGAGGTATAATTTGGCCTAATAGGCCTATAAAGGGTAGAGTTGTTATCATCTAAATTTTGAGTTGAATTTCTTCATGCACTAAGAAGCTTGAGTCAAATAATTGGTGAAACCTAAATAGTATTGTTCAAAGAAGTGAGGATTTATAATTGAGTGCTTAAGGAGTCAAATAAGGGTTTTTGTTGAAGGTACATTACTATCTTAGGACTCATTACCCTATTTTATGTCATTAAAAGTGTCTTTTGATCATAATATAGAGGCTAAGAAGTCAAGAGATAATAATAAACAATAAGGTCACTAGTATTTCAATACCAATAATCATGAGACCTTTTGTGATAGACCAAGAGATATTTTATGATTAGGAATAGACCTAATTGCAAGCAAGTTTCTATAGGACCTTAAAGTAGACCAATTTGAGTAAGTGGATCACTTATTTTGACACGAGTAAGGAATATTAAAGATCAAGATATGGTTTGTGTATTTATGTAGGCCATACTCCTTGAGATCAAGATATGGATCAGTTATTTAATCAAGTAGGGCATACTCAAGTAGATAAAGTAGGCAGGGAATTATTAAGTAGGTAAAGTAGGCATGTAATCCTCAATGGTATAGATATATTACATACATAACATGATTTGAAACTTTGTTTCTCATTCTATCTTTAGATCTTGAAATTATAAAAACTATGTATGGACCACAATGTAATTTTAAAAACTAAATTCTAAATGGTAACTCCTACAACTTTGCAATCAATTTCATAAGATACAGAGTGGCCCTAATTTGTGATATCCTTGAAAAAAACCAAATAGGTCATAATGCATCAAATAAAAAAATAGAAAAAAACAAAAAAACAAAACACAACAAAAAAAAACTAAAAAACATAATCCAAAAAATATATCAAAGGGCATATACCCTTTGGACTATAAATGGCATACACCCTTTAGGGTTAGACTGGCCCTTTTAGGATTTGCATTTAAAAAAAAAAGGGTGTACTCCCTTTAAATAAAACATTTTGTACTTTCCATTGTCATGTTTTTTGTTCCCCATCTTTGTGTATCGACCCTATAACTTGTTTCATGAGAATTTTTATTTAGGGTTGATTTTGCTTAAATATGAACCAGAACTATTATTTGTTATCAAAGCCATCTATGATTTTGTCCCTATGAACAATGAGAGTGGAAGAATAGTGTGAGAATATTTTGAGTAGCTAAAATGTATTTTATGAAGCACTTAAATTGAAATTAATTAGAGAGCAAGATAGTTAACTTTAACAAGGTTGAAGAAGTCCTATCAATAACACCATCCAAATATAGATTTGTGTAGTCACGATAGTCTTGTGAAGGTCACTTTGTATATATTAAGGTAGTTTGGTATTTTTAAGGTTTTTATTATGTAAATCTATGGACTCGTATTCTACATGTACTAAATGTATTTTTATTTATGAACCCAAAGAAGTCTTGGTACTTACATTTTGATTGGTATGATTCAATGAAACCAAAAATCTTTGGTAGATCTATTTATAACTTTGGAGATTTGATAATCAACTTGTGCATCACCATCTTCATGCTACATATCCTCTCACCCTACTTCCACCTAGTCTAATGTCCATGTGCAATCCTAATATCCACCTCTGTGTTCCATCATGCCATGTGATCTCTTTAATCCACTTTCTCATGTACCACAAATTTTGATCTGATCTATTCTTCTCATTATATTTTTATACACCCATATTTCTTCCCAAATCTTGTATTTTAAATCACCTTGTGTAGTCTTTATTCACTTTTTCTCCATTCAATATCTCATCATTTGATGCAAATTTTTTAGTGTCCATGTCATTGGAGTTTGTTGCTTTGGTATAGGTGTGCTCAGCTTTTTATTTTGATAAAGTGTTAATATTTTTTAGTTTGATTAATATCTTCAATATGTTTATAAATAGATTGAAGTTATAAGAAATGTGGTTATAAATAATTATTTAGCATAAAGTTTTAAATAATTATAGGTATTAGAATTTAATGTTAGTTTGAGTTTTTTATCATTATATTTTTAGGTTTATGGTTTTAGTTTTGGTCAAAATATTTGTTTTATATACTCTCACTAAATATTTAGTGAGTTTTGACATTTATAATGTTGTACGAGAGTTAAAGTTAATATAAAATTCCTCAAAGTGTCAACATTCTCATTTGGGTCATAGACTGAAATTATTTCATCATGTTATCAAAAATCAATGTCAAAAGTGTATTTATTAGTGTCAAGCATTTCATTGTAAAAGAGTCAAAAAATAAAAAATAAAAATTACCATACAGATGCATTTTCAATAGAACCCAACATCCGATAAGTGTGTCAAAACCATGGGAGGATTTCTCGTCAAAAAATTCATATGACTAAGGATAAAAGCCATACTTACTAAGTAAGTAGCAATGAGCAAGAAGATGGAGGATGAAGGAGGTTAGAAGACAATTAACATCCTCTCATAAGTTGTTAGTGGTAGGACCACATTTTAAAATAGTGGAATTCTATGGGCTGAAAATACTATGCTGAGGATGATCATTAGTGGTAGTGGTGACTATCTAAACTATGAAATATTGAGTGGTAACAATCACATGCATGGCTACATCAGAGATGATGATTTAGTTTTCATTTTTTATTTTCATGTTTTCAAGCATTTTTGTGTGTTTTCAAATAAGAACAAACAATGAATTTCTATTCAAATATGTAATAAGTGAGAAAGATTTTTATGTATTCCCCTGATGGATTAGAGAAGAGGAGAGTGTAGATATAATGGAATATGGAAACAATTGTATAGGAAGGAAACTAATTGTAGAAATACTTTGACTATAGAGATCCTTTAACTAACATACTTTTTTATGAAAAAGATCACCCAGTGAAATATTTGATGCATTCACATTGAGTAAATTTAGGATACATTATCATATAATAGTGGTCATGTGCAACAATATCCAGATAGAAATATTTAGATAGTAGTATTCAGACATAAAATTATGCATTAGTATATGATTTTTTTTCCAATTCATGTGATGTATTTTCTCCCCATATTTGTACTAAGAGCACAAATGTTAGAAATAGCCTAACATTAGTGCTCATTTTTATTTTTATTTTAAATATTACTATTAATATTTGTTTTGAATCATTTAATAATAATATAGGTAGAATAATATAATTTTATGAGTGAGTGATTTGTGAGAACAAATCACATAGAGAGATAGGTGTGTGGGAGAGAATAAATAGATAAGAGAGTAATCTTGGGAGAGATTTATGGATTTATGGATTAACTTTTACTCCTATATTATAGGATTTTATAGAGATATTTATATTTTACTTATCTAGTGTATATATCATTCCAAATAAATTACAATTGAAGATTATAATTTGTTTCATGAGAAGTTTTATTTGGTGCTGATTTTTCTTAAATCTAGGCCTAAACTATTAACATATAGTGAAATTTACTAAAATAACATAAATTGAATTATTATAATGATTTTAAAATTTGATAATAAGTATATATAATAAGAAATAAACATGTGGATGGTAGGAAATAACATTATCATGCACAGTCCCCTTCAATCACAACTTTGAGAGGCCTAACATTGTATGAAACTTGCAAAACTTGTTAGCACCAAGTGGTTTTGCGAAGATATATTCCACTTGTTAATTTAAAAAAAAAAACTAGAGATCAATATCACCATTTAATACTTTCTCTTGGATAAAATACACATAAACTTAAGTATGCTTAATTATTTGGTGATGTTCTGCATTTTTTGCTAGATCTATACAAATTTAATTATTACAAATAAGGATGGTACTATGAGAAAAATACAAATGGAGTTCTTATAACAACCTTAAAAAAACATGGATTCTTTATCATATTCCATATAACTTATATACTATGATTATATATAAGAGATAAAAGTAGTAGGTTGTTTTTTTCTGCTCTAACTGATAGTACCTACACCAAATTTAAACATATATCAAGAAGTTTGATTTTAATCTATAATATCACTAGTATGGTCAACATAATAATAAAAAAATAAATTATAATGATCAATGGAAGAATAATATAAACCAAAATTTATAGTTCCTTTGATATACCAAAGTATCCATTTTGATAATTTATAATGATCTAAGTATGGATCATGCATGAATCTGGAGACAACACCTATAATAAATGAAATATATGGCCTATTAATAGTTAGATAAATCAAACTACCAACTATATTTCTATGAAGAATGAGGTTATCTTTATCACAAGTATGTTTTGGATCAAACTTTACACTAACCTCAATAGGAGTATATTTAGGTTTACAATCAAGCATATTAAAATTAACAAGTAGGTTATGTGCATATTGAGATTGAGATATAATAATTTAATTTATATCCTAAAATATTTCATCAAAATTTCACCCTACTCTAACCTCTTTAAATTTTATGTAACATGGAAACATCTCTCAAGTTATGGGTGACCTATGGGAGAGATGAGTCTCTATATTAAAGGGATAACTCCCTTGCAACACACCTACAACTAACCACCAATCTACTTGATTCGAAGGGAAAGGGATAGAAGATATTAAGACTAACATAATATAGGTGAAGAACTAATATTAACTCCACAATAATACCATGAATTTTCATTATGAAAGGTGATTCACAAAACTGATCTCAACACCCAAGGTTTCTCTAACAAAAATGTTTCAACAGGAAGGTAAGATGCAATGCATTTCTCAAGGTAGATGAATAAAAGTTTTGATTGTATACACTAGTACTCTTCCTTACACTTAAAAACATACAAAAAAAACTAACTACACTTCATATGACCTTTTAGAGGGTAGACTACTTACATAAAGAATAAGAGAGTGAGATGAATACAAAGAGAGATAATTATCACTTGCCATTCAACCATGAACTACTTCACACACTTAGAAAAGAAGTTGGGAACTAAAAAACACTTTAAATATTTTATTCAAAGTCAAAAAGAGTACTCAAACTATTAGTGCTTTGCCATACCATATGTGGATTGTTCACAAATCCAAAAGTGGTTATTTATCTAGATAATTATAAAGGGAGAAAGGGGGCATAGAAGGAGAAGATTGATAAGTGTCCATGTGAGAGTTAAAAACAAGAAGGATTTATGAATAGTATAAATAGTCTTCCAAATACATGTTTCTGATTCCTAAAGATACTCCAACCCTCTAAGTGGCATAGGAGTTAAAAATTGGCTTGACACCTTGATCATGTTCTTTAGAACTACCCTTCCTTGTATAAGAAGAATCACAAATGGGATTATAAATCATAAATTAACCATAAATTATTTCATACCTATTCATTGGACACCTATAATGTATTAATAAACTCCTCTAATATGATATTTCATCATTCATATGCCTAGGTGTCATGCAACTCCCTATTTCCCATGCCTATCTTGGTCCAAGTGGCTCAAAACTCAAGTTCATATTCTAAAAGTTACTCTATCTCCATGGATGGTCTTAAAATATATTATAAGACATAAAAAAATCCATTTTGGTTACTAGAACAACCCTTAAGACTCTATTTTGCTCCTCAAGCTCTCACTAGCCCTATTTTCCTTGTAGCCCTAAATACTTATAAAACTCCTTGTGTATAAGAATGTGTGGAGGGTACTAAAAAAAAGGTCATATTAGAGGAACCATTATATTATTAAATCTTCATGTCAATTTTTATTTTTAGATTATGAATGGAAGTCCCTTATTTTTTGCCTTTCTCTCTCCTCAATTAGGCCTCCTTGCCTAGAACCCTATTTTTCTATTATATATCTCTCCCACATGTTTTAAATCACACAAAATCATGTGATTAACTTTACATAGGATATCACCAACCTCCATGTCAAATTTCAGGTCCTGAGACCTTATGGAATTGTGAGAACCATGAAATGACCTTGCCACCTAGTCTTATT
The DNA here is from genome assembly GCA_037957365.1 of Torreya grandis. NCBI lineage: Eukaryota > Viridiplantae > Streptophyta > Pinopsida > Cupressales > Taxaceae > Torreya > Torreya grandis. The sequence continues at coordinate 2,229,903 of JARHVA010002847.1, read as the reverse complement.
TTAGGCCTATTTGAGATTGCCTTAGAAAATGAGCTTTGTTTGACCACTTATATAATATCCTATGCATATTTTTAATCTTTTAAGGATTAAATACATCTAAAAATTCCTCCTAAAATGGTTAGACAATTTCCCTTTTCTCAAAACCCCTACAAAACACCAAAAATCATGCAAAATAGTACATTTATCATAGTCTGTACAACTACAAGTACAAAAAAGTATATTTGGAGAATATAATTGGAGTATTAAAAAACATAAAATAGGTTTAAATATAAAAATAGGTTATTATAAATGCTTTATAATCCCATGTCTATTGACTGGTCACTATCATGGTTTTAAGAGGGTTTTAGGCATGTTTCATTCTTAAGGATTGTTCATAAAGAACATATCCTATTTCTATATCCTAATTCCACAAGATTATTTTTATGTGACCCCTATATCACCTCAAAACAACACTGGGTCCCATGAAAAACATTATGAAAGTTTTGAGTGTGAGAAGGTGCTCCTCGGGTTGCAAGCAAACCATTTGAGAGGGGTTTGGGCTCCTAAGCTTTGTTCATGAATATTATGGACCTAAAACATAATTATTCCACTATAATGGAGTTTACATACCTAAATACCATCCCTAAAAACCAATATTCTATATTCATAGGTTCAATGTTACAACTAGAGGGAGAAAACCTGCCTTGAAATGTAGCCTTGCATGGGAGGAACTCAAGAAGGTCTTAATAAGTCAAACTAAAATTTTATTTATTCTCAACTATTTATGAATGATCTTTAAAGGTTTGTGATAAAATTTTATACTTTTCCATGCCCCAAATCCTTTAATTTACCTTCACCTAGTCACTTTGTTCATGATTGTCCCTAAGTTTGACTATGTGTAGTCTTAAGCTCATTAGGCCTAAATAGGGTTTTGAACTCTTTACCTTAATAATCAATTTTAATGGTTTTAAACGAGGTATTTATGTCACTATGAAACCATTCCAACAATATTATTCATCCATTTATGCCTATCCATATACCTTACCCTTCTATAGTCAAGCAAAAGTTCTCATAAAAGTAGGTAGACCTGTTGATGGTTTTGGATATTGTATATATAGGGTTTAAGTCTCTATTTGACAAGTTTAAAAAATAATATATTCACATTTATTTTTGTCTTAAAATAAACATATTAATTTTTTATCAACCTGAGATAGGCTTCAATGTTCTTCATATACATTCTACTCTTCCCTTTAGGCTTAGAACTAGCCTATACTTGAATGCATCCTATAGGTGTCTATAAGGAAGTCTAACTGTATTATTTATATTTTATATATCCACCATAAGTCATTGATAATCTAGATTAATTATTTTATTTATGATCATATATAACCATTTCATCATACACTCTCTTACGTCACTTATGACTTCACTAACTACCAAGTTTAAAGTTGTCTTCTCAATATGGTTGTATGTGGCCTTTTTAGATTCTTCAGTACATTTATCATCTCAAGGTATTTAATTTCCATTTTTTAAACCCTTAAATTATTATATCATGTTTTTTATAGCTTAATAACTTCAAATTTTCTTGAAAATCAATACCTCACCAACACCATTGTTCAAGACAACTTCCTCAAAGGTCGTTGTAGGTGGCTATTGGAGAAATATGAGCATAAGTTTTGGAAACTTAATTTCTCAATCCTATCATTGAATTTAAGATAAATAAACCTTATATAATTTTAATTATCACTATCTTACAAGGTTTTTTTAACTTCTTCATGACATTTTCAACCTTTTGCCTTTCCAAGTTTGGACACAATCATGTGTAGGCATGTCAGTCTTGTGAACTCAGTCCTTTGACCATCTAATGACTTTCAAGTGATGAAGTGATTAATAGGGTTTTTGAACTCTCCCTCATTTACATTGAGGTTAGTTTTACTATTTTTACTTGTTCTTATTAGAGAGGAATTAAATTTTAGTTCACAAACAGGATCAACAAGTTTAGGGCTTGTAGGTCTCTTGTGCTTATACAAGCTATTTAGAGAGCTTGTTGAGTCCTTAGACCCTTAAAAACTTTGATACTATCAACCTTGTTCCAATTTTCTATCACTTCAATAGATTATAAAGCCTATGACCAAAATTAGATCATCTTCAACTTGCCTATGTAGTTTGTATGAACTATATACATAGTCAACTTGTGTGCATGTTTATGTGTTGAGAATTAGAATCTCTCACAAGCTTCATGTTCCATTAATAGTATAGTGGAGTTTTTCAAGGGTAAAATAATTTTATATGGGTATGGATCACCCTTAAAACTTTTTAAACATACTCTTCATAGGATTGAGGTTCCATATATGTTTACCTATAGGTTTACAGACCTGAGGGTGACTAGAACACACTTCAATATTGTTTTAGAGTATGGGTTGATTACATATTTCAAAAAATTTAAATTTAAATTTCCTTAAATATATCAAACATTAGTTTTTTATTACCATTTAGATTAAACATGGCACTCAGACATGTGTAAGGCCATTAATAAATTATACCATGCTTTTTAAAGAGCAAGTCATGATGCCTCTTGAATGACTATTTTAAAAGAGACACTTCTCAAGAGATAACATGTGAATTATGGGAGATTTATTAGGTTTTTAATGATAAATTAAGTATTGGAAACCTATTAAAGTGACCAATATCTCAGACAACCAAAACTTACAGCAGGAGTGAATGAAACACCCTATACATTGAGACACTTTTTCTCCTATTAAAGTAACTTCATCGAGATGATTTAGTTTATGAAAACATCATGAAAAGGATATTTTTTTACCAATTATAACATCCTTAAAAACCATTATTTTCCATTTAATTTTGAAGTGGAGAAACAAATACAAAATCAAACCCTATTTGGATGGACAAGTCATATTGACCTGCTGTCACTCTTAGCAATTGTTCATAAATTAGGGGACATGAATATAAAAACCAATGACACTAATTTAAATATTATTATTAATCTTAATAATTTTAAAAAAATTATTTCCTAACTCTCTCTCTCTCCTATTTTTACCATCCACTTGAATTTTGTCTTTCTAAGCTTGTGAAGGTAGTGATGGAGGAGAGAACATGTCTGAAGCAATTGTATGATCTAAAACTTGGTCCAAAGCCTAAAAATGATCTTAATAATCCAAAAGGAAATGATAAAACAATTTATAACTAAAATGTGATCTTGCAAGGCCATACAAGTGCCCAAAAGTGCTTTTAAAGTGTCAATTTTCTTAGTTTAGGCATTGAACTACAAATTTTGTCAATATCTGACCGTAATTTAACATTATATAACTTATTTATGACATAATGTATATTATTGATCTTTTTTAATGTTGACGCAGTGGATTTCACCCTTGACAGGGTGTTGAGCTCCTGCCTTCCACACGCAACAATAGAAACTCCCCTCTTGCTTGTGGGCCTGGCAAAACTAGGGGGAGAGTCTCTAGATAAGGGCTAGCTCCCTTTGATGTATATTTTAGGTCCTATATTCCCTATTTCTAATAAATAAATGAAAAAAGGGGGGGATGAAAAGGGAGAAGGATGCTGAAAATAGAACCTAAACCTAAACTAAAAGGTGATACACCAAAAAAGTTGTTCTACTTAGCTCAAACATATGCTTTTCACCAAGAAGAAGCTAGCATACACTTCATTTGACATGAGAAATCCTTCTGCATCAGTGAGCTAGGGTTCCATGGATATACATGGAGGAATAACTACCAGAGGCATCCTCAGACTCACTATGGCAGCCTATTCGTAGGTACCTACACTCCTCTAGGGACACTTTTGGCAAACCTACAAAAGAACTCACAATGCACTAGACATGATGAAATCATCCTGTGAAATCATAAAAGGAAAATGACTTAACATAGAAAAAAGGCATAAACACATACAAAAGTACAAGCTCAAATATAGGTAAAAATTCTATGTCTCGATTCAAGGTAAAATCTGATAGAGTTATGCCTTATAAGCCTATAGGTATTTTGGGTAGAGCTTTACCTTACGGGATAAAAAGATATCCCTTTTCTCAAAATGAGAAGTTTACAATATATAGAAAGAGGAGAAGAAGTAAAGGTGCCGCTTTGGAAAATACTTTTGGTGTCCTTTGACAAGCTAGCCCATGTGCGTTGAGAGCATCGAGAAGAGGAAGCTGCTGAAAAGGATGATGTGTTGACTGCCAATTTTGACTTTGGCATCCAAACATTAATGTGAAAGAATGGGCCGTGCCTCTTTTCTGCAAACAAACTGCTTCCTTTTAGATATTCTTGTAGCTTGTCTACTCATAAATGCAAAGTGGAGAAAAATAGGCTATGTTGCTTCCTATTTGTGTCATTTGATGACCACTTGGCAAGCACTGTTCCAACTGCAGGAATAAATCCTTGAGTTGAACCTCTCTTTGCCACTTGGACTATTTGTCTATTTTTTCACTTTGTCTCTTCCTAGTTTTGTCTTCTCTATCTCCTTCGGCCCTCAGGGCTATCTTCTTGGTGGGCCACTGAGTTCACTCATGGCCTGTCCTTAAGTTTTTTTCAAAATCAATGGATATTTCACCACCTTAAATTTTACATCTGCGCACCTATCACTGGGTGTTTGAACTTCCAATGGCTAGTTCATCGTGCTCAATTTTGATGTCTTCGAGCCCGTCACCCCTTGGAATTTCTTTGGCCCTTTCCTTCAGCTTTATTCTCTTCAGTCGGTCTTTTGTCCTCTTTGGTAATTTTTAAGTGGACAAAATGCTTGCAAGAATTATCATGTTCATTTTCTTTCCTTCAGAGTTTTTTCCTCAGGTTTTTTGTCTCATGGCTTCTCCCGAATTTCTTCGGACTTTTTGTCCAAAGGAATTCCTTCAGACAAAAGTATGAAAGAAATCATTCTCACCATTGCCTTGTCTTTTCTGTGATAGGATTTTCTTCTAAAGAATTTCTTCAGACAAAATGTCTGAAGAAATTATTTTAGACATTTTGTCTAAATAAATTCTCGTCCTCACTTTTCCAAAGGAATTCCAACTTTTTCAGCCTTCTCTTTGGTCCCTTTGAAAATATTCCCTGCCCTCTGCAAGGGCACTTGAGTATGGAACTACCCTCTACAAGGGCACTTGAATGGTTCCTTTTGTACCTAAGTGTTGGGAACTCATCTCTGCCTATAGAGTTTGTAGAAACACCTGCAAAGTCCATAGAAAAATTGCCTGCAGAGTCCATAAAAAAGCCTGTAGAGTCCGTAGAAACTTTCTGTAGAGTTTGTAGAAACACCTACAGAGTTTGTAGAAACACCTGCAGAGTCCATATAAATGCCTGTAGAGTCTATAGAAACTTCCAATACTTGTGAAAAATTAAAAAATGAACTGGCGTAGAATAGTAAGGAGAGAAGGGGACTGATTTTGGCCTGTTGGACCAAAAATGGTCAACAAATTGGTGACTCCTAGGGGAAGCATGCCTTTTATGCTTAGAAACTAGTTGCCTTAAAATCCATTAGGCACGAAGTCAAAATTCAGCTTTGAAAAAAGGTTAACAACATCTTTGAGAGATCCAAGAATCAATCATGAGATTTTACCCCAGACATAAGGGAAAACACACACAAGGCTAAAAACACTACTTGTGCAAACTACACTTAGGGAAAGCAGGAAAGAAAACTGAAAGCAAACTACTATATACAGCTAACCAGGTATATTTTCCTCCCTCCTAGATCAAAGGGAAAACTTCTTAAGTCTCTTTCCTAGCTAGGAACTTATGATGCCAGACAAGTGGTTGAATGGAATGGAGATTTGGTGACCTACTCCTCTTGTGTGTCACCTTGATTGGCTTGCATCCAAGTGGATCAGAATCAAACATGCTCCCAACATATATGTACTATTCTTGTTCTTGGAAGCTTGTTGAATGGTGGTCCTTCATGCTGGTGTATTTCACTAAGAAATCAATGGATGCTGGCTCATCACCATAAGCCCTTTGATGCGCATAATCCCTTTGCAGTGCATCATGGTTTGACTCGTTCCCTTCTGCTCTGTTGAAGACCCTGTCAAACTCATCCTCTACTCCTTCATGACTTTATTGAAGAAGGGTGACTATTGTGATGTTTGAAATGGAATCACAAACTGATTTCTCATCCCATAGAACATCACCCTTTTGTCCAAATCTCTCTTCTTCAAATCTATCCTCAAGATGGACAGGCCTCTCCTTTTCCTGCTCAAAGATCAGAGTCTCTAGTTGTTTAAAGACATTCTCCTGATCATCCTCCAACTCTGGCTCCATGGCATGGTCATCCTCCTCATTGAATCAACAAGGAAGTTCATCAAACAAAGCAGAGAGCTCACCATGCTTACATTCCTCTTCATATTGATGTAACATCTGCATGTATGCATGCCCTGTGTCTTCTCCATTTTCGATTATGTCTTCACAAGGAGAATAAATGATGATTTTTCCTTCTTTGACCTTCATGATAGCCTCCTGAGAAACTACAAATTGTATCTTTTCTTCCTCACCCGCCTCTTTCAAAATAGGTTCCTCCTTGAGAAGGGGTGAAGTGGAAAAACCATGAGGAAGAGGAGGCAATCCTTGTGCTAGAATTAAATGATTCTCCTCTTTCCATTTGGCCATCACTTCATCTATATCAGGTGTGGCCTGATAGCTCTCTTGGAGGTGTGTAGATGGGGTGTGTTTAGACATGTCCATCACACGTTGGCTAAGGAATCTCACTTTGGATTCCAACTTTGTAATTCTCCTGGCTATGTCTTCTTGGAAGAGCCTTTCTTGGAGGTCACAATCATCATCACAATGAATAGAAGCAACTTCATCTTCTTCAAGGTTTTGAGAAAAACCTTTCTCCTCTTCCTTCCTACCCCATGATTCCATTGTTTGCTTCCAACTCATGACCTTGGGATTGGAATTTTACTCCTGTGAACAAGCAGCAACTTTATCCTCTTCAAGGCCCTACGCCAGTTCATGACTTTCCTTCTTCCAACTTATAATTTGGAGATCATGTTGAAAAACTTGAGGAGGTTGGGGAAGATTTGGGAAGGTCTACTCATGTACAGGAAGAGCTATTTAAAGAGAGGCATGCTAGAAATCTAGGTGCATGGGATTAAGGGCAAGATCAATTGATGCATCGGATGAGCTAGAATGAGCAAGTGTTATTTGATAGAAAGTATTTAGTGCACAAGAGTGGGCTTTATTTAGAATAAGAGGGGACACGCAAAGATAGATACCTTACATGCATGGATTCTTCCATTTTTCTACCTCCTCCTCTATGGATTACAAGGCCTGAGCTTGCCTGAAGAAACACTCCTCTTTATACATCAACTCCTACTGATATCCATACTGCTCATCTAGTCTGTCAATCTCCATTACCTGCTTCTCAAACTCCAGCGCCACTTCCCTTATTATTGAAGGGCAACTAGGAGAGATGCTTGAGGTGATTCCATAAATATTTTGAGCTTGATCACAGTCATATGAAGGAAAACAAAGTCCATGATTCTTATCAATGGAAATATACATACAAAAATAAGATTTCTTGATGGCACCTAGACTGCTTAACCAACTGATTCAACTCAGAGTCACCATCGGTGTTGACGAAAAGCCTCTGAAGGTTGGTATGTTGAAGAACACACCAAGATTCTTTAACTCTTTGAAACCAAACTATTTGGTCCCACTGGGCATGCCAAAAAAATTTGACACAGTGGATTGCACCCTTGACAGGAGGTTGAGCTCCTACCTTCCACACACAACAATGGAAACTCCCCTCTTGCTTGTGGGCTTGGAAAAACTCTAGCTCCCTTTGATGTATATTTTAGGTCCTAGATTCCCTAGTACTAAAAAATAAATGAAAAAGGGGGAATGAAAAGGGAGAAGGATGCCGAAAATAGAACCTAAACCTAAACTAAAAGGTGATACACTAAAAAAGTTGATCTACTTAGCTCAAACTTATGTTTTTCACCAAGAAGAAGGTGGCATACAATTTATTTGACACAAGAAATACTTCTGCATCAGTGAGCTAGGGGTCCATGGATATACAGGGAGGAAGAACTAGCAGAGGCATCCTCAAACACATTATGGCAGCCTATTCGCAGGCACCTACACTCCTCTAGGGACACTTCTGGCAAACCTGCAAAAGGAGAACTCACAATACACTAGACATGTTGAAGTCATCTTATGAAAGCATAAAAGGAAAATGACTTAACATAGAACAAAGGCATAGACACATATGAAAGTACAAGCTCAAATAGAGGTAAAAATGTTGTCTTAATTCAAGGTAAAATTTGGTAGAGTTCTGCCTTACAAGCCCAGAGGTTTTTTGGGCAAAGATTTGCCTTATGGGCTAAAAAGATATCCCTTTTCTCAAAATGAGAAGTTTACAATATATAAAAAGAGGAGAAGAAGTAAAGGCACCCCTTTGGAAAAGACTTTTGGTACCCTTTGACAAGCTGGCCCATGTGCGTTGAGAGCATCGAGAAGAGGAAGCCACTAAAAAGGATGTTATGTCAACTACCAATTTTGACTTTGGCATCCAAACATTAATGTGAAAGCATGGGCCACACCTCTTTTCTACAAATAGACTGCTTCCTTTTAGATATTCACGTGGCTTGTCTACTCATAAATGCAAAGTGAAGAAAAATAGGCCATGCTGCTTACTATTTGTGCCATTTGATGACCACTTGACAAGCACTGTTCCAACTGTAAGAGTAAATCCTTGAGTTGACACCTCTATTTACCACTTGGACTATTTGTCCATTTCTAAACTTTGTCTCTTCCTAATTATGTCTTCTCTATCTCCTTCAGCCCTCAGGGCTATCTTCTTGGCGGGTCGTTGAGTTCACTCGCAGCCTGTCCTTAAGATTTTTTCAACATCAACGGCTATTTCACCACCTTAAATTTGACGTCTATGCACCTGTCATTGAGCATTTGAACTTCCAAAGGCTATTTCACCATGCTTGATTTTGACGTCTTTGGGCCCGTCACCCCTTGGAATTTCTTCAACCTTTTCCTTCGGCTTTCTTCTCTTCAGTCAGGATTTTGTCCTCTTTGGTCATTTTTCCCATAGACAAAATGTCTGCAAGAATTATCATGCTCATTTTCTTTCCTTCAGAGTTTTTTCCTTAGGTTTTTTGTCTCGTGGCTTCTCCTAAATTTCTTTAGACTTTTTATCTGAAGGAATTCCTTCGGACAAAAGTTTGAAAGAAATCATTCTCGCCTTTTCCTTGTCTTTTTTGTGGCGGGATTTTCTTCTGAAGAATTTATTCAGACAAAATGTCTGAAGGAATTCCTTCAGACATTTTGTTCGAAGAAATTCTCACCCTCACTTTTCTGAAGGAATTCCAACTTTTTTAGCCTTCTCTTTGGTCCCTTTGAAAATGTTCCCTGCCCTCCACAAGGGCACTTGAGTCTGAAACTGCCCTCCGCAAGGGAACTTGAATGGTTCTTTTTTCACCTAAGTGTTGGGAACTCATCTCTACCTACAGAGTCTATAGAAACACCTGTAGAGTCCATAGAAAACTTGCCTGTAGAGTCTGTAGAAAAGCTTGTAGAGTCCGTAGAAACTTTCTGTAGAGTCCATAGAAACGCCTGCAGAGTCCATAGAAATGCCTGCAGAGTCTATAGAAACACCTGTAGAGTCTGTAGAATCTTCCAAGACTTGTGAAAAATCAAAAAATGAACTATCTCAAAATAGTAGGGAGAGAAGGGGATCGATTTTGGCCTGTTGGACCAAAAATGGTCAACATTTATATTTTTTCTTCTTGGAATGGTACGTGCAACTCCTCCAAATAGGCCAAAAGATGACAAAAATGTCATTTTAACACATAAGAACTAAATAAAGGTTAATTAATGATACTATGACCTTAAATACACATTAATGATCTTTTATAATGATTATAACTATATCAAACATTTTATCATCTTTGAATATTATCAAGACCTTGTAAACGACCCCTACAACTATATAAGTACACATGAGACCAAACCTTAGACAAGGATAGACAAGGACAAATATGACCATATGAAACTATTTAGGACCATTTATGACCATGAAAAGACCACATAAAAATTTTGGAAACCCTATGAAAGCTTAAAGTTAGAGGGGTTGACCAATTTTAACTTGAGGTCAAAATTTGGTCAACAATAGCCATTACTAGAAAGTGATGAAGAATGCATAGATTGGTCATTTCAAAAGATTAATTTAGTTTATATTTATATTTAATAATTAATCTAATTTTATTTAATTTATAATAATATAATCAACATATAATAGTGTTAAGATAAAATGACTATATTCAAATTTTACAAAGAAATCATTATCACAATAACAGTTAGAGAAACTTAATTATTTAAAATAACTAGTGGTTTTATAATACCAAGCTTGAAGAGGTTGTTTTAAATCATAAATATATTTATTTAAATTAAAAATAAAATGTTCTTTGTTAGGTTTAATGAAATTTTTAGGCTGAGTCATGCAGATTTCTTCTTCTAAATCACTATTTAGGAAGGCATTTTTGACATCCATTTGGTGTATAATCTAACCATTCTAAACTACAAGGGTAATAAAAAAATTTAATAGTACTAAATTTTATATAGGACCAAAGGTTTCAACATATTCAATCTTATATTTTTTATTAAAACCATGAGCAACTAATCTAGCTTTAATTTTTTAAATTTTACCAATTGAATTATATTTAATTTTATAAATCCACCTAGAACCAACAATATGCCTTTTAGGTGGAGGTGGAACAAGATCCCAAGTCTATTTTTTAATTATGGATATATATTAAGCTTGCATATAAAATTTCCACATATTTTCTTGAATAGCTTCTTCAAAATATTGAGGTTCACATTCATACAGAGTCATCAAAGCATGATAGGTGTGTTAACTCCTAATTTATTAAGATTATAAATATTAGATAAATGAATTAGGGGTTAAGCCCATTTAGATATTTTAGTTTTAAAACAAATTTTATAAGGTTCCATTTCATATTATAATTTATCCAAAATTATATCAACTTCTTCTAAGGCATTTTCTTCTTCAAAAAGAGTAATAGAGGAATTAGGTTCACTGAAAGAAATAATTTGAGGGGGGTCCACAAAAGGATGATAAAAATATTTATCAAGGATTTAGACATTCCCATTCTCAATTATTTATCATTTAGATGAATCATAAAATCTTAATCCTTTATTTTTCCCTCCATAACCTAATAAAATAAAAGAATAAGAGGTAGGACCAAGTTTCATTATTTTTGTTTTAGGAATAAAGAAGGAAGTAGGACAACCAAATATCCTAAGGTGAGAAACACTCAGTTTATTATTATACCACATTTATATGGGTGTATAAATATTCAAATAATTAGTGTGGACTCTATTTATAATGTGCATAATAATATTCATGGCTTTAGCACACAACAATTTAGGAACATTTGTAGAATGCAACATTATTCTATCCATTTCAAGGATGGTTCAATTTTTCCTTTCAAAATTTTTATTTTGATATGGGGAATAAGGAGTTATTAATTTTGTTTATATGCCACAATTAATGTAAAATGAGTTGAATTATTGATTAACATATTCACCTCCATTATCATTTCTTAATCTCTTAATAAAAAAATTAGAATAATTTTTAACTAAAACTTTAAATTCTTTGAATTTAGATAACACTTAAAATTTATTCTTAACTTAATAAGACTAGATCATCCTAAATTAATCATTAATTAAATTAACAACATATAATGAATCATTAAGAGAAGAAACTTCTAGGGTCCTCCAAAATTGCTATGAATAAGCTCTAAGGGATGAGAGGAGTTAGCATCATGATTTTTGTGAAAGGGTTTAGTGTGTTGCTTACTACGTAGGTAACCCTCACACATTTCATGATGATAAGAAATAGGAATATCAACCACAAAATCATGATGAAACATATTGTATAAACTTTTAAAATTAACATGACCTTGTATTTCATATCATAATTAAGATTTGTTTATACTTTGTAATGAAAGACAACATGCAAAAGAAGTAGAAAACATATATAATATATTATCTTGAAATACTTTAGCAATCAGAGAACCAAATTTATTCTTAATACACCATTTATCCTTAACTAGAGTTAATATGAATTTATCATTTGTAATCTAAAAACATGATACTAGACTTTTAAGTTTAGGAATATAGAAAACATCATTTAAGAATCCATTTACAAAATTAGCTTTTCCTTATTTAGTAGCTTCTAAAAATAAATTATCACCTAAATAAATCTTTTCATATATATCTTTAGTGTCAAATAAAATATTTGATAAACATGTCATGTGTTGAATGCACCACTATCTAAAATCTATTCATTATCTTTAGAAGTAAATAAGGTATCATACAGTGTAATAGTGTTAGTATTATGATTTTAATTGCCACTTTGATTTTGGTTTTGAGTTTTCTATTGATTTTGATTAGGATTTGTTATTTTTAAAGTTTTTTATTATATTTTTTCTTGGTTTTTTAATAGTCTTCCCTTTTATGTCCAAATTTACCCCACATATTTTTATTTCTATTAAATTTAACTTTATGATTCTTGTTTTTAGATTTCTTGTTCCCATATTTTCCATTGGTAGGTTTAGGTTTAGAATTAAAATTTTTAGTTTCTATTGTTTTCATAAACATTATTAAGCACAAAAAGTACCTGAATAGAAATATCTTTAGAATCAAAGTTTGACATCACTTGTTCTTCTTGAATAAAAAGAGTAGACAGTGTAGTGAGGTCAAGAATGTCTTATTTTGTTTGGTATTTGAAATTAAGAATAGAAATAAAATTGTAAAACTTTTCATGAATGTTCAAATGAATAATAAATTACATATTCTAATCTTGAATAAGATTATAATTACAATTATCTAACTAGGATTTAATGTTTTCTATTTTTTCAAGAAAATTAACTACTTTTTCTTCACCTTTCATGGGAGTAGTAAGCAGTTCAATTTGAGAGATGGGTGCCCTTGTGAATAGATTCAAGGACTTCCTAAGAATTTTTGGGTGAATCATGATTGGTAATATGGAGTAGGAATTCATACTTTACTCAAAATGATTGACATGGCTTCTTGCGAGATCTATTGAAATGCATTGGTAAGCTTGGTTGTGACATGTCTCCTTAACAGAGTTTTTTTAGTCTTGAAAATAATGTTCCAAAGTTTATGAGCCATAAAATTATTTTTAATACATATTTTATAAATGTTTTAATTTGACCCAATCAATATTTATGACTTATCTAGAAAAATATTTGGAGAAGCCATAACTTCTCTTCAAAGTTTGACACTATAATTTTTGTTTTATACTAAAATGACACTATAAAAGTTTTTAAAAATGAAAATTTAATGTGATTTTATAATTTATTTTTGTAATAAAATAAATATTTTAGTGTTTTAACAACAATAATCACTTAACTATATGTAAAACAATTGTAAAAGTCATAAAAATTGTAATAATTATAAAATTTGCAAGTGTCGTAAGAATTTTAAAAAAAAATCCAAAGAATAAAAAATAAAATAAAATTTTAATTAATTATTTAGTTAAAAAATGAATTTGACCAAAAATATTATCCAAAAAATAAAATAAACTTTTAATTAACGATTTAGTTAAAAAATGAGTTTGACCAAAAATAAACTTTTAAGAATAAATGAATTGTACCTCTCCTTTAAAAGTGTTTTAAAAAATTACAACTATCAATCCCCTTCAACACTTAATGAACCATACATGCAAAATATATTATTAAAATGTATTTTCATCAATTTTATTTAAACAAAATAAATATACATATAAAAATCAAATAAAAATTATATTTTTTTGGTTAAACTCGTGTTTCAAAAGTGGGGCCCTCTACTTTATTGCATGAAAAATATTTCATTTATTAATAAAAATATGTAATAAATAAATTTTAAAAACTATATATTAATCTTTGTATGCCATTAGAGTAACCATGGTGTAGGGAAGGAGACATGACGTACCAATGAGTCTACAGGAAGTCAAAAAGTGCCTAAAAAATGCCATACAACCATACAAGATCCTCTTAATGGATAAAGACAAAAGCAAACTAGAATTCTCTGTCAAAAAATTATTATTTTTTATGTTTTTAGTCATACCCATGTTCCAAGAGAAATAAATATTTCTATAAGAATTGGATGCTTCACACAATCTTACAGGTGATTTATGCAAGAAAATTATTGAATATTTACCTCTTAAAGACAATTCTCAAGTTATAAAAGCAATAAAATGAATTTTGATTATTTTTTCAGCCTATACAAGTCACACTAGTGTCATACAACCTTAACACAAAGGTGTTTTTTCTTACATATTGATTTTTTGATGTCAAAAATTATTTCACAATCTCTTAATTGATCTAAAATATTGTGATAAACTACTACAGGCTCTATAGTGATTCCAAAAAATTTAAGCTAGCCTTTGTACCTCCTATGGTCATAAACTAGGGCGTACAAGGTTGATTTTGTATGTAAATTTTTTTAATGGTCAGTAAATAATTTAAGCAAGGTAGAGATGTGCACCAAGAGTCTAGGATGCTCCATAGATAAAACAAAAAAATTCAAGGCCTTGCCAACCCAAAAAACTGAAAAATCATGCATATGCACAGGTACATGATCTAGATATGAAGTATAGTGTCAAATTAAATAAATACACAACATATTATGTACATGGGAAAACCTCATAGGAAGGTAAAAATCCTACAATGATTATTTATTCATTGAGAAACAAGTTCACCCAATATAATATATATCTCTCCTCACTTCTTCTCAAAGTCTTTCATTCACAAAACCCATGTTTGAATATTGCCAATGTTAGAATAGTTAAAATGCTCAAAATAACTTGATTTTACCACATAAAATCAAATATAAGTGGAGTGAACCATTGTAACCAATGGGTTCAACCTCCCACACAAATTACAATAGTAAGTTCATAATTATATATTTTATTATATATTTACATAAGTATCAACTCAAGTAATTTTTAAATAATAAAATATATTATTATTACTTTACCTGTGTAAGTTTTAATATTATTAATTTATCAATGGCATGTCATATACCAATAACATTAAATTGTTCCAAATCTTATACTATGATGAAAATACAAATTCAACTATCAAAATGCTACTACATAATTACATCTTTCACAATATTTTACAATTCTATTTTGAGATTAGTGACTTACAGGCTACATCTCTCATCTCAAAAAGGGGGCATCACAATAGGTTTATTTTAGGAATACAAGCCCTCATGAAAAAAAAATCATAATTATGATAGTATACAGATTTCAAAGTTACATCTAATTCAAAAATTTTAGTACAAAGTTACAAATACTTGATGAATTTGCATGGGCATGTGTAAAAAAAGTTTCAATTTACAAGTTTCAAAATTTTCAGATTACAAGTTTCAAAAAGTTACAAAGTATGAGATCTTGAATCATGTGCTTAATCTTGAAAATTTAAAATCAATATCTCATTTTTTATTTATCTTTCTTCTCCAACTTGTGTGATCTTGTCCACTACACTATAATGGTGACTTTTTCCAACAAATAAGTTTAAAAACTCTCCCATGCATTTTGTAAATTTAGTTGGCTAAATATTATAAAGATTCCCATATAAAATCACATCACAGAATTCACTTGAAACCCCCTAAAAAGATAATTTCATATTAATATACACTAAGAAATAGAGCACTACTTATTCTTATTTCAATTCTGAAGCATCCTAATAGTCACAGTCAAGTCTAAATATATTTTATTGCATGTCAAGGGCATCTATCTCTCAATCACTCCAATCAAATATTCTAGCTATATTCATCTAGTTGTATAATCATGGATCACACAAGTACTCTAGGAGGGAGAACTACATCAGCTTAAGGCCCATTTGGGTTGTGTAGGCAACACTCAATCACAATGGGTTTCTAAGGCTAGCTCATCAATTCCCACTACCTCATTACCCCCTTTTATCTTATTTATAGTTAATGCATGTGCAAGGATATGGTTTCTATTTTAAGGTCTTACACATGGCATATTGGCACACATAACTCAATACTCAACCCTTGTAAGCAATAGCACAAAACCATATCAAAAAATTAGGAATATAGTTAACCAGGACACTTTTGCAATGTACCCATGTCCACTTCCTATGGACTTATCCCTGTAGACCATGAAATACTATTTTCTAACACAACTATATTTGCAAGTCTTTCTACATAATTTTTAGTTATAGTTAGCCTACAAAGTCAAATCTATTTTAATTTTAAGGAATTCTAAATTACTATTTTTAGTAAATTTCTAATTTATGTATTTTACTATAGATTTATTGTATTTACTATATTATACTTTTTTCAGATTTTTAATATTTTAATGCACTTAGATATTCCTAATTAAAATATATTAAGCAACAAGAAGTTCCATAGTTTCTAGGGGAAAAATATACAAGTCTCTATTAAAAGTTTAAATTGATCTTTCCCTTTATAAGGGGAAATAAGCTAGGGTAAATCAAGTCAAAAATGTTAAAATTACTAGCATAAATGTTGGAATCATATTTGGTGTATAGAGGGGTTAGTATGATGGCAATGGGAATGAGAAGATCAAATATTATAGTCAAGAAGTTAACCACCTAATTATGGGGATAAATAACAAAAGGGTGACCTTATACCATTATGCATATCTCACTGACATAAAAGGAAATGCACTAGTAATATAACATAACTCAATCAAGAGAGGACATATAAAGTACAGTGTATAAGTAGATGTTTTTTAGAGTATGCCAAGACTCAATCACTTCAAGATAAAAATCATTTGAGCAAGAGTTTCAAATCAATACATCAATGGGTTCAAGAATATCCAAATGCTTTGGACAAACTCTAGGGACATCTGGACACTTTAGACAGGGAGGCTAGAATAGGGGAAATTAAATTAAAGAGAAAATAATAGTTGGAAGTAGTTGATAGAATGTTTGGGGACTATCTTAAGTTGAAAACACACACCAATAATTCCTAATTTAGAACAATAATCAACAAGTACAAAAATATCCTAAAATCATATGATATAATGACTAATAAATATCTAGGGGTATTTTTATGGGAATCAACTAATCATATTGAAAAAAAATCTACCTATAAACACAAACTTTAGTTGGTATTACCATTAATTTTTTCCAAAATTTAGCCCCATGACTTTCTTAAAATAGTTTACCTACCCAATACAGCGACCAAACAATAGTGAGCTATGTTTTATCAAGATGATTTTAACCTCTTCCATTTTAGGTGTTTAGGCCTTCATATTTTGGTTTAACATGTAACTTTAGGCTTTGGTTATATTTCCCCTTTTTTAGACTTATTTGATAATAATCTCAAGCAACTTATAGAGGAGGAAAATCTAAATATAGTCATGCTGTAATAAAAAAATTAGTGTAGTAGAGTGGAAAATAATTAAAAAAATTGTAGAGGGGATTACAAAGAGAGTTAGTCAAGCATTAGTTAAAAAATCATGAAAAATGCATTAAAGACATAACAAAACTTAGCCTATCTATTCATGTAGGAATTACAAAGGATAGTAAGAAACACTTGAAAGAAAGCAACATCGATTACCTTCCCAAGTGGATTCACCATACAAGTGTAGCTCAAAAGCATATTCTCCCTTGATCAAGAGTTTTGGTCTTCATCAAAAATGGTGGTAGATCCTCCCATGTCTCAATAATTCTTTGAATAACCTAGGCTCAAAGTAGATGAAATCTCCAATATAGACCATCAAATGAATCTTTCTAATGAAAAATAATGATCAACACAAAGGATTATGGAGATAATTTAGCATTATAAATTTTTATAAATCAAGATTTAAAATAATGTTCATGGCCTCTTTATTTATAGATTTTTGAGATTGATCAAGATAAACCATGACCGTCCATCTCAAGATTGAAATGTGTGGAAATGAATTAATCCAATTATATAATTAAATTCATAAATATCCCTCATAAATGTTTGGGATAGAGGGGAATTTGGGAGGCATGGAGGGTCTTAATGAGGCATGGGAGACCCATAATCCTAATATTTTATGTATTTATGGCTTATGGATGCCACCCCATATGATGATGTTAGTAGGTGATGCATATATCAATAATCAATTTACAATAATGAGATATTCAATAAGTTCCATAGAATTATTACTTAATCTCTTAATTTGGATTAATTAGCTTAAAGAAGGTTAATCAACATTTGGTGCAATTCTTTGTAAATTGGTGCACAATTAATCAAAATGGTCAGAAAGTCATATTAATAGGTCATAATTTGACTCAAGAAGAATTAAAAGGTGATGTTAGATACATTGGAAATTTATTACTATTTAGGATGTTTCCAACACAAAATAATAAAGGTACATGATGTGTACTGATGAATTAAGGGAAAAGCGTGATCCAAAGCATAAAAGGCAAAATTATCATTTTGACTCAAAATGAATTGATCAAAGTTAGGAATCACATAAAATGTATTTCGCCATTTAGGGATACATTAGCTTAAATTGGCACTTGTAAATTACAAGCTCAAAACATTTAGCGTGTTTTATGGATTTTGACCTAAAATGTGCATTTTAGTGCAATTCGAGTAAGATTGACAATTTCAATGCAAATGGTGTTAGGAATTGGATGTTTAAAAATATAAAATGTAAGAAATATGAAATATAGAATGCAAAAATTTAAATGTAAATGGAGGGCACAATGGGGACATAACCACCTTATGAAATATTCTATAAGAAAAAATAAATTCCTTCACATTACCCTTAAAGATGTATGTGGAAATCTCTAGTTTATACATTATAATGTTTAGAGAACCACTATATGATAAGGAAATAATTTTTTTTGGGGATTGATCTAAAATTATAAATGGAAGTCTTTTGATGGGAAATATGGATAGTTTAGGGAGACTTATATCATATCCTATCCCCAAGAAAAAAGAAGGGAGGCTTAGTTGTGAAAAATAAGTCAATGACTGACTTATATGATTTTTTAAATAGTTGGAGTTAATGGGACATGAAACCCTTTGGAGGAGGATATACATTTACAAAAAAAATAAAGAGTGTATAAATCGAATGAAAGAAGTTGTAAAAAATCATTTTAAACCCAAAATAGATGATGGATGTAAAAACACTTAAGTTTGAGATTGTGATTAAGGTAGGGTCATAGTATTATCCAGTTTCTATAAGAATTCAAGAGGAAAATAAACTAAATGTATCATTTTTAAATTTGATATTATTTATGCATAATACAAATTTTGAAGACAAGTTTTAGGAGTGGTGGTCTCACAAAGTAGTGGGTTCAAAGAGGTATAAGTTAACTAAAAATGTGAAATTTGTTAAGAAAATTTTAAAATACAAAGGAATCGAATAAATTCCACTTTGGTGAAATTTTTGAAAAAAAAGAGTAATTTATTAGCTCAGTTAGCAATAATTTAATAAAATTTTAGAGATGAGGGAATGATAGATAATCTTAAATTGGAGGAGAAAGGTAAGATGGAATAATTTCAAAACATTTTGAGAATGGAATAAACCTTATAGAAATAGAAATAAAGAGCTAAATGGATAAATTAGGGTGGTATAAATACAAAATTCTTCCACTTATCAACTATCAACAAAAGGAAAAAAAATCTCTACTTGAAACCACCTAGCTCAATTAGGATTGGTGACAATAAAGCAATCAAGGAAGAGGCTGAAAGATACTTCAAGAATCTTCTAATAAAAGAAGAGGAACATAAATTAGATACATAAGATCTGTTAGAAAGCATTTTTGTCTTATTAAAAAAAGATATAATATGTTAACAAAGTAAGATGATCTAGAATAAGTTAGGTAGTTTTTAGGTTATGAGGAGACAAAGCCTTGAGACCAAATGGGTTTTAAGTAAGTTTCTTTAAAACATTATGGCATTTAGTCGGTGAGAAAGTATGGGAAACAATTTAAAAATATACAAATAATAAAATTCCCCTAAAGGAATGGAATGATACCTTTTCAGTCCTTATTCTAAAAAATAAGGAGGAAAAATTCTTGGATGCATACAAATGAATAGCTCTATTCAATATAATAAACAAGATTGCATCAAAGGTGATGGCTAATCAATTGAAAATCCTACTTCCAAAACTAATCAAGAAGGATAAAGGGTTTTTTTGGCAAAGGGACAAATTATAGATGGGATCCTAATTGCTCATTAGGATATTCACTTAGTGAAAAAGGAGAAGAAGAAGGCCATGATCATAAAGTTAGATATTTATAAGGCATATGATATGATGAATTGAGCCTTCCTACTTAAAATCTTAGAAAGATTTGGTTTTGGAAAATAATAGATTAAATGGGTGGAAATATGCATTCGTACAAAAAAATTATCATTTTTGGTTAATGGTATTCCAGATAGATTATTCCATATGCTTTAGGGCTTGCAGTAAAGAGACATCAAATTCTCATACCTATTCATAATATAAGTATATGCCTCTAGGAGAATGATAAGGAATGGACATAAAGAAGGTAAAATATTAGGATTAAGAATTGCATCTTCTGTAGCACTAGTCACACACTTTCAATTAATCGATGATACAATGCTTTAAATGGAGGCCACATGAAAGGAAACATACTTATTTACATAAATTATAGATACTTATGAAAATGTAGATGAAATAATATTAGTGGGTAAAAGTAAAAAGTCTTTTTATATGATGTGTCAAAAGAGAGGGAGGATGAATTATGTAAAATGGTTATATTTGAGAAGGGAAAATTGCCCCACATATACTTAGGTATTTCATTGATGGAGGGTATAATGAAGGAGTGTTGGAAAGGAGTGGTGGGCATATTTCAATATAAATTATCTACCTCTATAGGTAAATGGTTGACTATGGCAAGTAAGATACAACTACTAAAATAATTCTTGAAACCAATTCCAATTTACATGATCTCTCTTTTTCAAGGACTAGGTCTGATTATAGATACACTTTCTTAGATCTAGAGTAAATTTTTTTGGAAAGGCATAGAGGTCAAAATGAATATCCCAATAGTATCAAGGAATAAAATTTTCCACTTAAAAGAAGCATTGGGTTTAGAAATTAGGTCTCTAAAATATCTTAATCTTGTACAAGGATTTAGATTGACTTGGGGGATTTACAAGCAAAAGGAAAAGTTATGGATCAGGGTGGTGTAGGGGAATAATATAGATAATTGTATAGTTTAAATGACTCTAACCTAAGAAAACCTTACCTATGGATCTAAATCATGTAACTTCCTATAAAGGTGCATCCCCTTACTTCAAGAGAAATTAATATAGAACTTGAAGGAAGGGGGGAAAGTTACATTATGGTTAGATACTTGTTTAGGAGAGGGCCCCCTTTACTCACAATAAAATATGAAATACCTATAATTCCATGCCAAGGGGAGATGGGGGAATAAATTACATGATTTTTTTTGGAAGAAGAGGGTACAAGGATGGAGTAATTTTTATTGTCAAGAAGAGTTGAAGGGAGATAGACACAATGTCTATAAGATACTTTGAGAAGAACACACCCCCCCCCACCACCACCTCTAAATTCAAAAATAGAAGATCATATAATTTGGGAGCATTATAAAACTTGAGATGTTTCAGTTAAATATGCTTGAAATCACTTGCACAAGAGATAGGGATGCGGAGGTATAAATTTACCAATGCATAAGGTATGTCTAATCATGGTCTTCCAAATAAAAATTATTTTTTATTATTTGAAACTTCTAAAAAACTAATCACATATGATATTTTTATGAAGGAAATATTTCAAAAGCCTCCACAATTCCCAACATGAAAGAGGAATAAAAAAATAGTAATCACCTCTTATCCATTGCAATTCAACATGGAATATTTGGTGAATTTTCTCTAAAAAATTAAGTTTGACACAGGTTGGACCAGAAACTATCAAGTAGTGGATAGAGGCATGGACATGTACTAATAAGATTGGATTTCTAAAGATACTATGAAAAGTTACACCTAAATTTATCATTTACAGTGTGTGGCTGGAAAAAACTCTAAGATTTTTAAGGAAAAATAAAATACATAATGGTGAGTTTTGGGTAAGATAGAGGCCTTAATCTCAGAATTAATAAATGCATAGAAATCCAATCCATGTATGTTAGGGAGGAAGAGGATACTCTAGGAATTGGAAATTGACAATATTACTAAAAAAAAGTCCTTAAGAGTCCAAGAAGATAATAAAAAATGCCAAGTGAAATACACTTCGATAAGGTTACATCAAACTAAATTTTGATGAGGCATCAAATGGAAACCTAGTGAAGTAGATGGACAATTTTTTAGGAATGAGAAAGTGTAGCCATTGTTGATATATTATAAACAACTGGGTAAAGATACAAATAATAAGGTAGAGGAATTGTCATGCCTTGAAGAGATAAGGATAGAAAGAATAAATGTATGGGTCAAACTAGAAATTGAGGGAGATGACATATTAATAATACATGTAATTTTTAAGGGATGTTGTAATAATTGGAAGATCTAAACACATAATTGATTAAATTAAGGTAGTATTAGAAGGAATAGAATCTAATTTTAATCATATTTAGTGATCAATAAATGAAGTCATAGATCTAGAAGTTAATTGAGCATGTAAGGGGATAAAATAATTCACCCCCCTTTTCTGTAAATACAATAAGATTTCTAGTCAAATAATTTAGGGTGAAATAGGTAATTAAACCTAAAAAATTAAAATAGAAGTTGTATAAATATGAAAATGAGAGAAGGAAAGGTATAATCACAAAAATAAATAATGATATGGTAAGATAGGCATTAAAAATATAATGTAGGACACATGATTAGTGACTAAAATTCTCATTATTGAATAAACATTGGGTGACATAATCATCTCAAGCATGTAAGAGTTTGGTCACATTAAAAATATATTGAAATGGTTATATTGTTATCATAAATCACATTATAAATACCATTTGATATCTTTTCTAAGCAGTATGGTAATTTAAATCTTAAAAGAGCTAGTAATAGAGTATTTTGAATTAGATGATGTTTATACCTCATATATTTTTTGGATGATTTATGAAAGTTTTAATTGCCTTATGCATTTTGTGTATTGCATTTCATTTTAACACTTCAAATAATCATACATGATTACATTGATGATGTAGATAAGTGTGGTTATCATATATGAAGCACCACATTTATTGAATATATCAATTTTTTAAAATTTTATGTCTTTTGGGTTACCCATGTCCTAACAATAATTAAAACTATCTATAAATTTAGTTCAAGAGTCTATGTTATGTGGTTTCATTAGGTGATAAATATAAAAATACAACCTAAGGCAAGTGAAAACAAATGAATAATATTTATTCATATTTGTTCTTCAATCTAAATTTTTTACAAATGCTATGAAATAAATATCTTGTGAATCTTGCCTCAAATGATTTAAATAGATCTTCAATTTAAATTTCCTTGCAAACATCTATGAAATCAATTTCTTGTAAAAATAGGAAAGAGCCAATATTTTTCCATAATTAAAGGTTTTATTCTCAACTACACATTAAAAAAGTTAAGTTGGTTTAACTTTAGTGCCCATTTATTATTTGGCAGATTATTTTTACTAGTGAGTTTTATGGAGAGTTATTATGACTATATACATTTATTTTAATAGTAATGAGAAATATTTTTAGTTATTTTTATCTATTTAAAATTATTTTTATTTTTTATAAATAGAAGAAGTTTTTGGAGTGGAAAAAAATTATGAGATTCATGTACATTTTGGGGCATGTGTAAGACACATGTACTCCATTTTAGAGGATAGAATTAGTTAGGCATGATGTTGGTTCATGCACACATATACACCATGCATAGATTTAGTTAGGCATGATGTTGGTTCATGAACATTTACACATTTTCACCTTTGCAGTCATTTATCAAGTATTTTCAGGTATGGAGAAAAATTGAATCTATAAGTTCATCTACAATGGTTAATCCATAATTTTGAGGTAATGTATGTTGAGGTTCAGTGATGCTCAACGGCCATGACATTCCCTATAGAGAACCCTTTTTGCGGTTCTCACCTTATAATCTTGAGGTTAAAATATTAGTGATGAATTAGTTACATATGGTTTGGAGTATTTTTACACTAATCCATGACCCTTGCCTTAGTTAAATTCAAAATTGGGGATTCATCACCCTTAATTTTACCATTTTCTCTAAATGCTTCAGTGAAAAATCACAATTATTCAATGCTTTGAGAAGGAAGTATAGATCAGGAATCCAAAGAGGGTTAGATTATTGTTAGTGAATGCAAATAAAAAATAACTTGAAGAATATAACATTCTAATCATAATCCATATGATTGAAAAAGACTAGGAAATAAAGAACAAGATAGAAGACAAAAGTGTAAGCATTAAATCTCCCTTGAGGAATTCATTTACTAGTTAGATTAAAAAAGGATTATACTCATCTTGTAGAGCTTGGAGTATTTGTAAATGTCACATGTGCATATCGGTAACATCTCCCCTCATCTACTTGATGATTTGATTATTTAAGGCATGAATAAAAGTGAATCTCTCTATGTATTTCTGCATAGTAAGTTTAGTTTGAAAGAACTTGTCTATAATGGATGGGGACCTTCAATTTATAGACATGGTAAAATAATGGTGACCATCCATCTTAATCTCCAAATTAAGGGATAATAATGAGTCCTCTTCTCCCATCAAGGTAAGATGTTGAGTATGTAATAATAATGGATGGGCTAAAATTTATGAGGCATGGTTCAACATTTTTGATATTTGCTACATTAATGTTGATATTTTTCCAACTTTGACAACTTGACCCATGATGCCATGAAGATGTCACCGTTTTAGATATTTTTTAAAATTTGAATTTGTATAATTCCAATATTATCCAATTCCATGTATTTTTTACTTAGGGAGAACTTAGCTTTTTAATTTTATTTGATTAGCTAATTAATTAGTTGTGTTTAGCATATTGTGCAATATTGAGATTTAAATAATTGTTCCATTTAATTGGTTTATAATGTCACTACAAAGAGTGATTTGACTTAGAGAGAATTGGATGAATTTGATAGCTAGTTATGGTTTATTTTCCTAATTAGGGATACCCCAACTTATTTCAAAAGATACATGTAATGTGTGCAAGTGATTTAGATTATTTCTATGATTTAAGCCTGATCCATGCATTATTACAAGAAATGTTTTTGGTCATAATTTCAATGTGAAATTAATGATAATTAAGGGTCTAAATTTTCCTCCATTTGAAAGGTAATTGTGAGACACTAGACGAAGCAATGATTTTTCAAAGAATTAAAAAGTTGCTAATATGGTCTGTTAAATATTGAAGAATGATGCATTCATGTTTCATTAAATCTTGTTTGTTTTATTGAAAATGAGTTTACAATGATGCCCCAAATGATTCCTCCTTGAGGGAGTGACTAAAAAAAATAAAAAATGGGCCCTTTAAAAGAATAATATAGGACACTTCATATCCAAAGAGTCATGAAATGGAATAATTAGAAGAAATATGAGGAAAAATAGATAAAGGGCCCACAAATAGGCCTCTTGGAATAAAAATGAATAACTTTAGGGGTAGGGGTGAAAATTTCAAAATTTAAGCTATAATTAACTCCTATAGAAGGAAAAAGTATTCATTTTCACCCTCCCCTCTTAATATTTAGAGCTCTAGACTTTTGTATGAGAGCAGTGAAGAAACTGGCTTAGATGTCACACTACAAGCATCTTAGTGAGTGAGTGAAAGAGTACCAGTGACCGGTAGGAAGTGGGGTATCAGTAAGTACTTTAATTATTTGTAAATTGTGTCATTTATTTCATTTAATTTCCCTTAGAAGTGGGTGGATCAATGAACTCATCATTCTCAAAAAAATTAAAATGGTGAGATCGTTCTTGCAAATGGTAATATCATTAGTTGAATGGTGAGCCCTGACCAATTAAGTGATATTTACAAAATGGTTTAAAATCACCAAAATTTTGATAACATGGTTTTATTTATAAATCACCCATAATGATGAGAATGAAGGGGAAAACTACGATAACACTAATAAAATGGTGAAAACATATTTTTGAGAGAAAATCGCCCAAAATGATAAAAATGAATGGGGATCCAGGGAACTAGATAAATAGTAGGAGTGATCTAAAAATTGGCAAGAACATCCTTATAAACATTGAACTTATCCAAAAAATGGTAAGATCATGAATATAACAAATATAGTAGTGATGGCATCCTATAAAATAACATGAATGGTCTAGGAAATGGTGAGATCACCTAAATTAAGAAATGTGTGAAATTAGAAGAAAGAGTTTGATTAGAATAAAAAAGGGATGTGCTAAGTGTGAAATTATAAGAATGTGATGATTAGTTATAGAAATAGATATAAATAGAAGAAGTGAAATTTATTTTTGTATATGTAGATGCAAGTTAAGGTCATGACTACTAGAGAGTGAGGTTCATACATTCTATAGTGGCCTAGGATTTGGACATAGGAGATGTCTACATTCATAGAGATTATTGGGCTAATACAAGTGGCACAAATGCTAGTGATTTGGGTTGACAATGCATACTTGTTAGTAATAGATAAATGTTGGCACTCTAAAACTTCTACCTTCTACCTTTTTATGGGTGATACCATAGTCACCCTTAAGGATGTGTGACAAATTACGTGACTTCTAATTTAGGGATGATAGATCTAATGGATGTGAGAGGGATGATTAGAGGTATTGAAGGAAATAATTGGTTTTATAGACATTATTATTGAGGGTGGGGCCATTGATATTTATGCCTTAGAAGACTTAGTGTTCCTACCTAATGTCATCCTAGGAGGTTATAAAGATGGAGGCATAACAAGATAGGTATAGGGACATGTGCTTCTTTAAATTTAGGTACTAGGAAAAATATAAGCATTGATACTATTATAGGTCTAGGCTTCTCTTCCCCCACCACCATAGGCATCAGTACCTAGAGAATCAGTTGTATTGATGGAAATTATCAATGACCTCTTATTTCTTGACAAGAATAGTTAGTTATTATAGATTGGTCTAATAGGAATGGTACATGATATGCTATATTATACCATTTATTTGCATGGGGACCTGTAGTATTGATCCAAGTGTATAGGGATTTGCATATGGTTACCTATCAAAGTGGAAGGATCATTGGGATAAGTACACTACTATAGGTATGAGATAAAATTTACATAGAGTGGTCAGTTGGTTAGAGACTATAATGAGGCACTTAGGACCCATTGGCATTTGGTTGGTATGAGATAGGAGGTGGCCTTTAGAGCTATAGAGGGGATTTGTATTACTACCATTGAGTTATTAATGAGATGGTCGATGTGGAATTTATTTGACATCCCTAAATGGAAGTATAATTTGATTGGGTATAGTATGGATATGTGACCCACTATATGATTACCCTATGCTATATAACAAGGAGACATAGTTTTATAGTAGAGCAGTATAGGATTGACTACGTGTCACATCAATTTGAATTCTATTAGGATGTGTTAGATTGAACTCATTATTTTTGACATGTTACAAGAGATATTAGGGAGTGGGGCCACCCATCTTGATTTCAGAGGTGATCTAGATTTATCAATCTATATAGTTAGTGGTATGGTTATATGCAAGAGGCATAGTAGATGCCATATTTACATATGCCTATGAGGCATGGTGGTTAAGGTATAGGATAATATAATTTACATGTCCCCAACCTCAATAGATAGGTAATCATTAAAGTAGGGTGAAACAGAGGTGGGCACCAACATAGGTTCCCCCATAGATATAATTACATGCATAGGTCTTAGTGCAATATCTATTACAAATTTATGTACAGTAGGTGACAAAACTAGCATTAAAATTCTAGGTACATAGTTTTCACCCTTAGTGATAGATTTTGGATCATATATTAATATTATGAATGGCCATGATGGGGATATAAATGGATATGGGGATATAGGATAGGGTCCCTCCCTAGACATAAATATGATGGATTCTACAATAGGAGGCTCTAGGCAGGGCATAAATGAGGTAGGTTTTTCCAAACCTACTAGATCAATAGAGGATCAAGAGCTTAGAGATAGAATATAGAAGGAGGTTATTTACAAATTAGTAGAGATTATAAGCCTAGAGTAGGATATAGTAGGGTTTTGGTCCTAACTATTAACAACTCAAGGGGAGATTATGAGGTTATAGGATGTCATTACAGATTAGGACATAAATCTTACAATATTTAGAGGCCAAATTTCATAGATGATTTTGATGTATGGTTAGCTCATTATTGGGATGTGAATTTATTAATGGCCAATAGTGATCTAGATAGGGCTCATACAGAATGAGATCAAGCCTGAATAGATGTTCATAGGCTCTGTGGGGAATGAGACATGACATGATAGAATATATTATATTAGGGATTGGTCATGTCACTATCCAACATGGTGAAAGCCATAGATGATACCCTATAAGTGAAGGATAAAAATTTATACTATCATATCTTGTATGAATTAGTGGTTCTGATAGAGGGTAAGGCACCTGCTTATAGAGAGTACATGTAGAGTCATAGGTCTAGCTACATGTCAAGATCACACTGTGTTTTAGCTTTAGAGAGGTCAATAGCTTAGCCTATGCCATAATAGAGAGTGATGGGACCACTTCCATAGTAGATAATAACATCTAGTTTAAGGATTTTTTTTATCAAAGTCCTCCCAAAGGTGGGTAGAATCAGATTTGATATTACAACTTAGAAATTTTGTGATAGGTGAGATATATATTCTCATGATGAATAAAATTTAATTTTTGATATATATATATATATATATATATATATATATATATATATATATATATATATATATATATATAATTGATGATCAATAAAATTCAATTATATATATATATATATATATATATGACATTCATTATTTTGGCTATATGATGTACATAGACTATGATATTCTTTCGATATATATGATGTAATCATTTGATTCATGGTTATTGGCATATGTGATAAATTAAATTTATGATATTGATGTGGATGTATGCTATGTTTTTCCATAATTATATTATCATTTCATTTTCATGTTGCCTATGCCATAATAGAGAGTGATGGGACCACTGCCATAGTAGATAATAACACCTAGTTCAAGGAATTTTTTTTATCAAAGTCCTCCCAGAGGTCGGTAGAATCAGATTTGATATTACAACTTAGAAATTTTGTGATAGGTGAGATATATATTCTCATGATGAATAAAATTTAATTTTTGATATATATATATATATATATATATATATATGACATTCATTATTTTGGCTACATGATGTACATAAACTCTAATATTCTTTTGATATATATGATTTAATCATTTGATTCATGGTTATTGGCATATGTGATAAATTAAATTTATGATATTGATGTGGATGTATGTTATGTTTTGCCATAATTATATTATCATTTCATTTTCATGATAATTGAATTTTATTGATCATCAATTATATATATATATATAATTGATGATCAATAAAATTCAATTATATATATACATATGACATTCATTATTTTGGCTACATGATGTACATAGACTCTGATATTCTTTCGATATATATGATGTAATCATTTGATTCATGGTTATTGGCATATGTGATAAATTAAATTTATGATATTGATGTGGATGTATGTTATGTTTTGCCATAATTATATTATCATTTCATTTTCATGATAATTGAATTTTATTGATCATCAATTATATATATATATATATATATATATATATATATATATATATATTATTGATGATCAATAAAATTCAATTTTATATATATATATATATATGACATTCATTATTTTGGCTACATGATGTACATAGACTATGATATTCTTTCGATATATATGATGTAATCATTTGATTCATGGTTATTGGCATATGTGATAAATTAAATTTATGATATTGATGTGGATGTATGTTATGTTTTTCCATAATTATATTATCATTTCATTTTCATGTTGCCTATGCCATAATAGAGAGTGATGGGACCACTGCCATAGTAGATAATAACACCTAGTTCAAGGAAATTTTTTTATCAAAGTCCTCCCAGAGGTGGGTAGAATCAGATTTGATATTACAACTTAGAAATTTTGTGATAGGTGAGATATATATTCTCATGATGAATAAAATTTAATTTTTGATATATATATATATATGACATTCATTATTTTGGCTACATGATGTACATAGACTCTAATATTCTTTCGATATATATGATATAATCATTTGATTCATGGTTATTGGCATATGTGATCAATTAAATTTATGATATTGATGTGGATGTATGTTATGTTTTGCCATAATTATATTATCATTTCATTTTCATGTTGATGTTCTTCTTGATCCTTATGTCAAATGTAATTGATGTGGCCAAATTTTTTATCATTTGATCCTGATGCTTAGATGTTTATGAGTAGTTGTATATGCTTATTTCAGAGATGCACATCTTGATTAGCATATATGTAGCCATATTATTCATTTTTTTTGTTTATATGATGAAAAAATGTGATGATGATTTTGATATTTTTTGGTACATAAGCATGTGTTTAACCATCTCATTTTCAGATTACTCCAAGATATTTAAACTTCCAAGATTACACGAAAAACATAAGATTAGGTGAGAGAAATATTACCACAATAAAATTTACATCAAATGCATCAAAATATTCATTAACCCATTATTATCTAATTAGCCAAAAATTACAAAGGAGGTACATTATATAGTGAGATATTAGGTCACCAAAAAGGTAACAAATCAACTTGCTATTAGAAAATACATTAATTATATTATCCCCTAATGACTTTAACAACCATAAACAAGCTAACTAATGATAATGTAGGTAGAACTAAAAGTGGTAAAAAGCCTACACTAATACCCCCCTAAAGTGTAGCTTTTGTTGGTAGAATAATTGGGTCCTAATAATGACGCATGATGAGGTAACTAATTAAAATGTAACTCCCATAAAGTGGAGAAAAGGGAAAAAATTTAGGATAAAACTCCTTCCCTAAAAGTGAGAAAAGAAGATAAGGGGACTAAAAATACCCATTAAGGTCTATAATTACCTGTATCCATCCAATATATAGGAATGGAGTTCCTGAGAGTGACTGTGGATCAAAAGTAGATGCAATGAAGAGTGGATCATCTTGAAATAGCAAATGTGTCTGCCATGTTCCAAATGGACCTTTAACCAAGGTGTGATTCCTATAAAATGAATTATTGTCTTCATTTAAGGTAGGAGGGATAAATTCTTTATTAAATTATGGTGAAATGGGATTAGAGACAATGAAGGACTATTGAATGCCCTAAAACTATGGGTAAGACTACCTAATGTCTAAAAATAAATCATGGGACAAATCAAACTAGAGGTAGGTTGATCAGGAAATAAATCCTACATATCTATAATGTGACAAGGATATGGTGGAGGTTTGTCCCTATCATAACTATGGTCATTTGTATAAGATTCATAAATAATAGAGGTGTGTTTAGGATCAAAAATGTCATCAAGTTTAGGTGAGTCTAAAGAATAATCTCAAGGATAATCAGGAGAAAAGTGTGAGAAGTTATATATTCAAGTCTCACGATTGACCATTCCCACTACCAATATGTCACTGTGTATCTCTCTAACATACATTGAATCTGGAGTGAACTCAACTTGCATGCCCAAACTAAGGTGAGTGATCTGGTAAATTGATAGGAGATTAGTTTAAAGTAAGGGAATATTTAAAATATTATTGGATGTTTCACCACTCACTTCAATAGACCCTCTCCTAGAAACCTTTTTATAAGTGTCATCACCCATTTTTATGGAGGACATGTCACGTGGTTCTAAGGAACTGAACTCTATGTATGAAGAGGCCATGTGATGTGAGGCACTAGAATCAATGACCTAGGTGGGATTCATAAGTACAACTATAAATAGGGCCTTTCCCTTTACACTCCCCTTACCATTATCCTTTTTCCTTTTCTTTGCCATGGTCATCTACCTTAGAAGATTCATGGGTTGATGAAATATGATTGGTAGAATCAAGAACACTGATATTGTGCTTCTTAAGAATCTTAGTTATTTATTCAATATGATTCTTTAAACATTTTATTTCATCATGATTTCATAATTAAAACCTACATTTGATCATATCTTTATTAAGCTTAAGACTATAAAAAGAGGTCTCATGGTTTGATTTGTAGGTGGGAGGATTTGTATCCTTTTCTTGATCCTTTTTTTTTGTTTTCTCTTTGTTGTTTGAAGACTTTTATTTCCTATCAAAAAGTGCATGAGATTATGAGGAATTCACTATGCCCATCTTTATCAACTTATCTTTCTCTCGAGTCAAGTAAAAAACAAAGATATCTAAATAAGGAATATTCTATGTAGCTCAAAGAGAACTTTTTATGGTAGGGAAAGTGGATACAAACACATAATAGTTTGGACCTAGTTTAGAGAGTATAGTCAAAACAAGTTAATCATCTTTCTTATCTATTCCACATTCTTTTAGCTGCAACCTTAGAGATTTGAAGTTAGTGAATAAATATTTTAGTGTGTCATAGCCACTGGGGATCAAATTAATGAGCTCATTTTCCATTTCATGGCATCTCATCACATCCTACTTCCTAAAGATTTTTTATAGTGTGGTTCATACTTCATTTGGTTTTTATAAGATTCAATGTAAAAATGGAAGTTAGGAGAAATATAAAAACTAAGACAACCATGTGCTGATCACTTCTACAAAACCATTTATTTTTCTCTACATATACTCTAGGTTCAATTTACTCATTCATAATTACCCTATTTAAGCCTTGTTTTCTTAGAGCAAGTAACATGTTGCTTTTACATTTATGATAATTGAATTTCATAAGAGGTGGAAACAACTAGCAATCCATGATGTGATAAAAAAAATGTTATTTTAGAAATTAAATAAGAAAGATAAAAAATAAAATTGCATGTAACCCCAAAAAGTACCCCATTAAAACTATCAGAGTGACCCACCCTTAAAGTTGTAAATATAAGCATACTCATATAGACATTGGACACAACCAAGAATACATCTTGAGCAATTTGTGCATAAGTATGAAAGAAATAGGAGGATGTCAGGCTAAACCAATAATACATCCAAGAGTGTACAAATTTTGGTTTGAAAGGAGTTGTAGTGGACTCAAGACTACCTCCAATGTGTAGAGCATAAAAAACAAGCACCTTTTATGAAGACACACTCAAATCTTAGTTACCAATAAAAAGTTATAGTCATTTGAAAACCTAAGCTCACATAAAAACTTTGGTAAGAAATAGTGGTGGAAAATATTTTGAAGAAACTTCCCCCAAAAAAATTAAAGCCCCTTGGAGAAAAAGATTGAAAAAAAATTGAATCAATTTCCTCACAAAAAAACTTAAAGCCTTTCAAATCAAAAGTTAAACACTTTTGGGTTGGAATCAACCAAGGGCTTAGCTCCCATACAACCAAGGGATAAGGGTTAAGATGGGTACTCTGCCCCCTCCCCTTTTAATTGATGTGACAGTGACATCATCCTGAAAGTGCACTACTTTTTCAAATAAATAGTGTCACAATTCATGCCATTAAATTTAACATCCTATGGACCATCATCATATTTTTTGAGGTGCATTGTACTTATCAAGATTATGCATCATGGTTGTAGTGGTCCATTATAGTGGTTAGAGTTGTCAAGATTTCATGTACTAGAGTTTTATGTCAAGGTTTTGGTCACCTTCAGTAGTCATTGGTGTTTCAAACTGCATTGGTAGTTACAATTTTTGATGTAAGGTTGAGGGTTATGTTGGCAGTCAAAAAATTTGATGTCAGGGGTTTTGATTGTACATGCATCCTAAAGTTTTGACATCAAGGTTGTGGTATATGCATGTAGCCTGAAGTCCTAATGTTAGGGGTTTTTACTGCACTATAGTCAAAATTCCTTATGTCAGTATTTTTTACTATAATAGCACCCCAAACTTCCCACAAGTGTAATAAAGGCTCAAAAATCTAATTTTAGCATGTAGGTGTGAAATTTTTGCCAAGTTTAGAAACTCCAAATATGAAATGCTTATGAAAAAAAACACCAAATATTGACTAAAGATCTCCAAAAAAATAAGAATTCAAAAAAATATTTTCCCTTGGAGAATTTGACTGATCGATTTGCATGAAATCATCAAAAAAACCCTAAAACCCTCCAAAATGGCCAAAATTGACTATCACAAAACTAGGTCATGTTTACAATTGATTTTAAGGTTTTAAAAATTTCTTAATTTGATGGTGGTATACATTTTGTGATTTGAGACTCCAACTATATAGTTTGTATGGATTTTATCAAAATCCCACCAAAGTTATGAAAAATTGAAAAATCAAGAAAGCATGTAAGATACATGCAAGAAAGATATCATTAAGGATTTTCAAAAATGGCAAAACAACCATCAGATTAGAGCTCTGATACCATGTGATATTAATCTAAGATATTAAAACATCTAAGATTTCAATAAAAACCTATGATTAGGTGAGAACAAGATTTTTATAACAAAATTTGCATCAAATTCATTGAAATCTTCATTAACTGATTATTAGATGATTAGTCAAAAATTACAAAGGAGTTACATTATATAGTGAGATATTAGGTCACTAAAAATGTAATAATTCAACCCATTATTATAAAATACATTAAGTGTATTTTCCCCTAATGACCTTAACAACCCTAAGTAAGATGACTAACGACTATGTAGGTAAAACTGAAAGTGGTAAAAATTCTACACTAACACTCATGATGGGATGATTTATTAGTTGCATGACATTGATAAATGAGAATCCTTAGCACTTGATTATTTAATTTATCCAATGGAAATATGCATCATAATATCTAAATAGATCATGATAACATTGTTTACTACTTTTATAGGGACTAATCTAGATGCAAATACTTAACAACTCAATATCAAGCTATGGAAAATTAGGACCTAAGTGTAAAGTATAAGGCACTAAACAAAATAAATTATTAAATAAAAGGATACACATGTTAACAACTTAATATCAATATATGGATAATCAAGACCCAAATGTAAAACATAATACATCCAAACAAAATTTACTAAAATAGAAAGTGATACAATTTAAAAATAAACAAACAAACAAACAAATAAGCAAGCAAGTAATCAAATAAACAATAATAATAATAGAAAATAATAAAAAATTAAGTAATCAAAGTGAATTTGAAAAAGGTGTTACACTTGGTGACCTACCCCCAAGTCTAGGGAATACCAAATAGGATAGCATGACAAATTAGATATAAAATGAGGAATAAAATAATAAAAAAGGGGTGGTCGAGCTAACTCTAGTTTCCCCATGAAATTGAATATTGCTTACACATTCTATGTAGACCATCAAGCCAAATGTAGTTCTCCTAGGAATGGGAAATAAGAAAATTGATGACAAGAATTAGAATGAATTAAATTAATAAGGAAAATAAGAATGACTCACAAAATGGCAAGAGCATATGATAGGAGGATTGGAGAAAATAAAATGTGAATCATAGTGGTCGAGTTATCCCAAGCTACCCCACATATCCAAGCACCACCTACATAGTTTTTGTGAACCTCAAGCTAATGTAGTTCTCCTATAAATGGGAGTGTAATGAAGGAGTGGCAATGTTGATTATAAATAATTGTGATTAGATAAAATGTTCCCACCCAGTTGATATTACAGATAGTGCCATTCATAACAATACTAAGGGTCACTAGTGAATATAATGACAAGATGGATAGAGATTTTATGACTTTATATTGCTTTAGGATATTTTAAAGCCCTTTATGAATTTTTTATGTTTAGGTATTTTTGGAATTTTAGAATTTTTTATGTTTTTTGGGTGACTCAATATCACACGTGGATATTTTAATCCATATTTTGGAACAAGATATTTAAAAAAATAGTTGGAAAATAGGATGCACAAGGGGATATAAATAAATTAACAAGGGAACCATCTAATAAAGGAAAAAGTAACCTTAGGTTGGGGTTCAAATGGCTAAATCATAAAATGGTGAGTATGACTTAAAAGTGCTCATAAAATGGTGAGAACATCGATTAACATGCTCATAAAATGGAAAGAGTGTGGCTAAAAAATTATTGAAAAATGGTGAGATGTGGAATAGGGGTAGATGAGCTAACCTTATAAATTGAGCACTACCTACATAGTCTAAATGGACCTCAGGTCACTATATTTCAACCTACAGTGAAAGATATTACTAATCAATAATAGGTTGAAGTAGGAAAATGACAAAGTGATAATAATGGTATAAGGCTTGGAAAAAACTAAAAGATGTAATTTTAGGGATCATTATGTAGAAAAATCATGTGAAAGTGCTCTGAGATACTACCATTCCTAGATGTGTTGATGATGACCAAATATGAATTGCCTATTAAATATTTTCTCTAAATCTATTTCTTTCACCTATAGACCATAATCAAGATCAAGATAGGTAATAGAATGAGGGGAAAGATAGGGATTGACACAATTAGAGAAGGAATGAAGGGAAGATAATTAGGATATGACCCCAAGTAGGATCCTCATAGATAATGTTCAAGCAAACCAAGCGTAAAAGTGCTTGAGATGCATAATGTTCATGGGGTCATCTAGTTCTTTCCCACTTGGTGTAGCCAACTTGTATGCTTCAAACCCATAGTTAGCTATGATAATGAACAATCCTAGCTAATTAGGCTCAATTTTTCCCTTATTTTCATATGTTGCATTGGTATTTCTATGATTATATTTTAGTATAAGGATGCCAAGTTCAAACTCTCTAGGTTTGATGTGTTTGTTATAGTTACGATGTAACCAATTCTGATATGCTTATAGATTAGTCAAAGTGGCTACCTATTTTTCATCAAGTAGTCTTAGTTATTACACCTAAGCTATTTGATACTCATCATCATCGATGATATATTAGATTGAAATGCACAAAGAAGGTGACTCAATCTTAATAGGGAGAATAACTTTAGTACCATAAACTAGGGAATATGGTGTGGATCTTGTTGGGGTTTGGGTATTGGTATAGTAGGCCCAGCAGGTGGGAAATAATTTCAAGTGATGATCATGACCAATGACATTAATAATATTTTTAAGAATTTTAATAAGGGTTTTACAATATGCCTCAGCTTAACTATTGTTTTTCATAAAATAGGGAGTGTAAAATTTTTGTTTGATGTGGTACTTGGCACAAAGGGATTTGACATCCTTATTTTTAAAGGATCCACCATTATCATAAATGATGTCAAAAAAATGCCAAAGTAGCAGATAAGGTGGTTTATAATGAATTTATAAATTTTTATACCAATTACATAAGTGAGGGTAATGTCTTCAAACCACTTAGTAAAATACTCGATCATAGTGAAAATGTGTTTATGGCCATTTGAACAAGTAGGAATGATTTTTCATATGATATCAAGTCCCCATGTGGAAAATTCCAAGGTATATTATTTTATTGAAGTGCTCAAACTAGAGCATGAATGAGGTTGGCATGTTTTTGGCAAGACACACACTTCTTGACATAGGCATAAAGATCTACTTCTATAGTGGGCCAATTAGACTATGTACAGAGGAGTTTTTTGGTAAGGACCATTCCAATAGTTTGGGGACCATAAATCCCTTTGTGTACTTCTTTAATCACTAATCCATATTATTCTAAAGTTAAACAATGAAGGATATTTCTATCATATCCTCTATAATAGAGTATCATACTGAATAAGGTTTAATGAGAGGCATTGTGAATAAATGATTTTTTTGTGGGAAAGATAGGCATGGAGAATATTTTCATGTAGGTATTCATATAAATAATAGTACCAAGGGAAGTTGGGACAAACAATATGACATACCAATATGAATGTTGAACATTCATGAGCTGATTTCAATAGATGTTCAATAAGGAATTGGTAATCTAGAACATGATCTATGATTTGTTAGAAAGGAATGCTTGCCATTGTGCCAAAAGGTCACCCTGTTAACGCCTGATACAAACACCAGATAAGTATCCAGGGTAGGCTATTAGTCCATGTCACAAATCCCTAAGGGGGATGCTGGCAATTAGTCCAACAATCCCTCCCTCAGTGTTACTTGAGGGGATTCAAACCCATGACCATGCCTCTGATACCAATTGTTAGAAAGGAATGCTTATCATTGCACCAAAAGGTCACCCTATTAATGCCTGATACAAAAACTAGATAAGTATCCATGGTAGGCTATTAGTCCATATCACAAATCCTTGAAGGGGATGCTGGCGATTAGTCCAACATGATTGTTATCAATGAGTCAATTTTTTCCATTGTGTCTATAGTCATGTTATTATCCCTTGGTATCTGCTCAAATTAGATGTGTTTAAAGTTTTTCTTAAGACTATCCACCATGTTTTTATAAGGTATAAGCTTTTCATCTTTGATCTGGTATTGATATATCACCTAGTTAATAATAAATTGGGAATCCCCATGAACATGTAATTTCTTAATATTCCATTTTATCACTAGGCAAATCCCTGAAATAATTGCCTTTTATTATTCCATATTATTAGTATAAGTGAAACCAATGTGGAAGGTTTTCAGAATAAGACCTCCCTATGGTGTTACAAACATAATTATATATCCATATCCACAAGAGGTATAAGAACCATAAAATTAAAGTGTCTATTGTTTTTATTCTTGTGAGGTTTCATCTAGTGTCAAGATTGACTCATTAAGGAGACCAAAAGTGAGTGGATTGATATCTAATAAGGGTGGTTCATCAAGTTGATGTACAAGTACTTTTCCATTAATTACCTTCTAATGTATCTATCCAATCTCATACTTGAGAGAATGATCCATTTGGCCATATATCCAATCAAATTTACCTTGGAAAGTAAATATTTGAGTGGGTCCACTATGATTAAAACAATTCTTTTGTTGTTGAGCATGTAGTATTGCAACATATGATATTCAAACACCATGGCTAAGTAGGCTTTTTAAACTGGTATGTAATTATGTTCATAAACAACCAATATTTTTCTTATATAATATACTTCTCTTTCTTCCCCTAATCATTATGTTGGGCAAGAAGTTCCCCCAAGGCATGTTTGATTTAGGCTAAACTTTAGTGGCCTATATAGAAATTAACTTTGGTTTTTTTGGCGAATCTTTAAGCATGTGTTTTAAAATTATGGTGAAATTTAATATATGGTGTTTAAGTGAGAAGGTGAATGGATAAGTGAATCATAATGGGGCATCAAATCTAGACATACATGCAACTATATATAAAACTTATTAATGGACTGTGCCTTATTTTTCTATGGATCACACCTCTTTACCGTTGAATGATAGATTTGATGGTGAATGCTAAAATTCTATTGAATGATAGCTAGATGTCATGTGATAGTAATGTTGTTGAATGACAATGATGCTATTGTTTGAAAATAATATTTTTGAATAATAACAATGATGTCATTGGCTAATAATGTTGTCTAACAATAACAATGTTGTCATTTCATATTAATACTACCAAATGATAACAATGTTTTCATTTGATATCAATGTTATCATTCGACAACATTGGTTTTGAATGACAAAGATTGTTTTTAAACTACAACATTATTGTCATTTAATAATATTGTTATCATCTGGTAGTATTACCTCCATTCAACAACATTACTATCAAGACATAGCATTACTATCATTTAATAGAATTTTTATTAGTTTACAACATTATTATCATTTGATAAACTTAGTGTAACTTGGTTGCATGTTGTCATTTGATACCATCACCTGACACTTTCTTCATCCCTTTATTACTAATAAAATTTTCCATTATGAGTATATGGGTGGACGTCTATTTAAATATAATGGTGAATAAGTTCATATTGACTTTTGACAGAGTGGAAAACTATATTTATATGTATGAAATTTATTTTAAATAGTAGGTGAGCTGACCTAGAAAACTTACACCTAGATAGTTTAGGTGAATCCATGTTGTTCACCACCTCCTAAAAATAACCAAATGCCAATTTTTAAAACTAAAATATTCATGAATTAATGAGGAATATCTAGTAAATTTTACCATGGTTCGATTATTAAACTTTAGAGAAGCCATGGCTTACTAGGTGTTGATGGGACCAAGATAGGTGGATTTTCCAAATAATCTTTCAAATGTTCAAATGCTTGTTGATAGTTAGCATTCCATGAAAAGGTGGTGCCCTTCTCTAGAAGGTGAGTGAATGGATGACACATTCTACCAATTATGAAATGAAGTATTGAAAGGATTGGACCATGCCCTTTATGATGTGGAGATATTATAGATTAGGATGAGGTTGTTATTTAATGGCCTCAACCTTGGTTGGATTGACTTCAATACCCCTGTGAGAGATAATGAAACCTAAAAATTTTCTTAAAGTGATGCCAACTATGCACTTATTTGGGTTAAGACATACTTTATACTCAATAATTCTTTCAAATATTCTTCATAACACTATTGGATGGTCTATTTTGGTCTTGGATTCTCCCAAAATGTCATCCATATAGTCTTCTACAATGTTATGAATCATGTCATAGAAGATGATAGTCATTACATGTTGGTAAGTAGCATCAGTGTTCATGAGGCCAAATAGCATCAATTGGTAATATAATGTTCCATGTGGAGTGATGAATGATATTTTGTGTTGGTCTTTGAGTGCTATTTTTATCTGATTGTACATTGAGAATCCATCCATAAAAGATAACATCTCATACCCTATTTGGAATCTACAATCATATCAATGTTTGATAAAGGAAAATAATCCTTTAGGCATGCTTTATTGATATCTCTAAAATATTTACATAAGCAAATCCTTTTTTGATTCTTGATAACTAGGAGGATGTTTGATATCTAATCCAAATAGTCTATGGGATGAATACATCCTACCTTCAATAATTTTTCTAATTTTTTTTTACTAGTATGGCAATATGAGGATGCATTTTTATCATCTTTTATTTGATCAGCTTTGCATCTGGGTGTACAATAAGGTGCTGTAAAACTAAATAAGGATATAGAATAGACATATCTAAATAAGACCAAGAAAAAATATCAATAAACTCCTAAAGGAAAATAGTAAGAAGTTTGTGTTCCTCTTCAGTGAGGGATTCTCCAAGTTTGATCCATTTGGGATTAACTAGTGTTCCAATGTTTATTTATGTGGTGTCTTACTTAAGAAATATGGAACCATCTTATATAATATTCAACAATGAGATAAATTAATATTATTTTTCATCATGTGGCTCAATTGGCTCTTTAATCTCACCCATGTAAGAATAATCTGAATAACCAAAGGATGGTGAAGGCCACTCAACAAAGGCATGTAATAAATCTTGAACCAATTGTTTGAATACTTGTTGATATTTTAAACTAATTCTTGACTAGAATGATATTTTGGGACTAGAGGCACCATGGGATTCATTAAAAATAGGATGAAATTCCCCATGCAATAGTACTTAAAATAGTTTTTCACCATGGGACTCATCTTTTTATTTAATATTTTCCTGGTCCTAAAGTGCCTCAAAGAGGTTTTCACTTTGGGACCTCAATGTTTCAGTTTTTTTTATGACCAAGGAAGTTCATCTTCTCTCTAAAATAGATGGTAGGGTCCAATGTAATAGTGAATCCTTTCTTATTATCACCAATCAATAAACCATCTCTGATGCCCATGAGTTTAAAAATTGCATCATAATTCTAGAAATCATCTAATGGTATATGTGAATCTTGTTGGTCCTAGTCAATTAACTGGGGGTGATGGAGGAAAAGAGGGTAATTAGAGGGAACAAATTTAATGGTACAAATGGTATTGGGGTTTAAAATGTTATTATTTTCTAACTCATCATATATGTTTAATAGGACTCTACATCATTGTTTGCATCTTCCTTATTAGAAGATAAATCATTACCATTCTCTAGATCTAAGGGTTCACCCCCAGTCAATTTATATTCAATACCTCAAGTTACTTTGTGTTTGGTAGTAGATACTGGCTCAATAGGACCTTATTGATTTCCCCACAAGTTTTTACCTTCATAAGTTTGATTTTACATTATCATGTTTGGGATAAGATACTTTTTAGTTTGGTAGCAAGCAACAAATTCATCATTATACAACCATGAGTCATCATCACTATGGAGTTATTCTTGGTATTGTGATTAGTTTTGATAAAAATAATAGACCCTATTTGGAAATAATTATCCTTTTTATGCCACTCCATTCTAAAATGCTTCATTGTGGGTCTACCATATGATTTGGGCATTTTAGGCAATTTGCCTATATGAAAAGCATTACCAATTTGGTATTCACCATGGACTTTGTTTGTAATGGTAAAATGGTTGGATATTTGAAGAGGTGTTTTGAAAGAATTATATGTAAGAGTACTTGGATCCATGTAATTTGACTTAGGAGGTTGAACAACTACATCTTTTCCATTCTTAAGAACATGCTCTAGGCTAAGATGATAATTGTAGCTCTCATACTCTACTTCAAGATGTTTAAAATATTGATACAGCTACAAATCACTAGGAATGCTAACTTATAATCTTAAATGGGGTAATTCAATACATTGATGTAGAGTGGAAAGCATTTTGCACACTTCATATATCTAAAGCCACCCAAGTAGTAAGTTGTACAACATCCCTATATCAAAAACATGGCAAAGGGTATAATGGGTTAGAGGCCCAAAAATAATAGGCAAGAAAATGGTGCCCTATGATTTTGTCTCCTCATTATCATAGGATTTGATAGTAGTAGTATTTATCTAAATATCCACTATAGTGTAGCCCAAATGCTTAACTAGCTTCAAAGTCACAATATTCAAACATGAACCATTGCCTACGAGGATGCACTTGATTTTATTTAAGGAATTGCCTACCTCTATATGAATTTGATATTGTGCAGAGGACTAAGGGATGACATACTAATTTAGTAAAAATTAAGTTATTGGCCTACGACCAAATGACTCACAAGTGTTTGGATTTTTTTAGGAGAAATGTCACTTAGGACCTTGGATTGACTCAAAAACTCATTCAATATGTTTTTTTGGATGTTTGACATACATAAAATATATAAAATATAATTTTTTTCTAGTTCTTTTAATAATTATTCCATAATATCATATGGTTTGTCATTAGAAGAAGTAATCAACTTGGATTTTTGAGCCAGAGACCTTGAATGAGATTATTAGAGGAAGAAAGTGTGAGACCTTGGATTGTAACCTTAGAACATTGAGTTGTGATTACTCAACCTAAATTGATGGTGGTTACTATAATTATAAAAAGGGGAATTAGGGATCAGAATGGTAACTTTTGGTTGCTAACTAATATTAATGTTATGTCGAGATAAAGGTGGATTACAGGGATATGGGGGTAGGGGTCCTAAAATGGAAGGTGGGGATTGTCAAGTATTGTTAGTTTTTGGCTAAGGATTTATATTAATAGTGGTTATATGACCACTAGTAATGTGACCTACAACATTTATTTAGTCGTAAGGGACATTGTTATGATTGACTTGGGTAGAATGGGTGTCTTGACATTGATTTTGATTAGTTTCTTGTTGCTACTAGCTCAATCCTTGATTTTGATTATTATAAGGCTTATTCTAGTTCTATTGCTGCTTTGGTGTTGTTTTTAATTTTGATTGTTAAAGTTGTGTTGTGTAAGAAGTGTCAAAGTTACAATATGTATGAATGAAATGACCTTTAACTTGATGCTAGTCATAAAAATCATTCTCATTATACCAGTTAGGTTTATGTTGGACTTTTGAAAAGGGTTTTTTAACTATCTAAATGATCATATTAACCACAACCAGCTTCTAAAATACTGGCTCAATAAGTTATCTAAGGTGACTAAAAACTTGGTTCTGGTATTGACCTCTTCTTTGAGGTTTTCGTTACAAAGTAAATAGTTGAGTAGGTGGGGTTTATTAGGTAGGTAGTGGTTGCACCATATATATATATATATATATATATATATATATATATATATATATATATATATATATATATATATATATATATATATATATATAAGCCCATCTCTTACAACATTTTTGTTCCTATTGAATGATTTATATTTTTTAAATGTACTTACTTGAGCTTGCACATGAGCTTGCATCTAAAATTTGTTCTAAATTTGGTTTTGAGAATAAATTTTGATTACCAATTATCAATGAGGTATCACTAAATTTTTAGTCCTTTATCAATATTATATTAAAATGTATTTGCACAATAAATTTTGATATTATAAGCTATGTTTATTTGTAAGTTGGCAATAAAGACTACGACTAACTGTTTATCAAGGAGGTTGTATCGGAACTAGATGGATAATGAACACCACCATTTTAAATAAACAACAAAACTTTCTCCTCCTTTATATTTGGCATGAAACAAGTCAACCATAGTCACCTCATGTTCCATGTTATAGGAAACATGTTGCACAAAATTTTTAGATAAGTCAAAAAAATTATCAACATGATTTTTGGGTAATGGAGAATCTAATCCAAAGCTTGCCTAACTAAATGGTAAGGAAATAAGTGAATTAGGTACACACTACTATAATCCACCTCTTACCAAGCAATAAATAAATATTTTAAATTATCTTTTGGATCACCCTTCCCTTTGTACTTATCAAATTTTGACATCTCAAAATGATGTAGGAATGGTATCTAAAGATATCTCATATCAAAGGGATAAGAACATATGTCATCCAATTTGAAATTATTGACTTGATTTCCTA
Source organism: Torreya grandis (assembly GCA_037957365.1). Classification (NCBI taxonomy): domain Eukaryota; kingdom Viridiplantae; phylum Streptophyta; class Pinopsida; order Cupressales; family Taxaceae; genus Torreya; species Torreya grandis. The sequence continues at coordinate 2,185,089 of JARHVA010002847.1, read as the reverse complement.
TTTGGATGGAATAAAGTTCATATTCTACCTCTTGCAAGTCCTAATAATTGGGGATGGATTGAGATGGGATTTGGTATATATTATTGGGTATTTCATGGTTTATTATTTTTACCTAGATAAAATGGTGGTATGGATGTTATGGAATTTGTAACTAGTTATTTCTACTAGGAATGTTCACCTTTTGATTGGGGTAATATTGTTAACAGGTCACTTAATGTTGGAAAGGCACATATTACTAAGTGTGATGTTGATTTAGAGGGAACTATGGTTTAAATATAAGATGGTTTGTTTAATATTGAACTATATTTGTTTAGAATGAAGAGGAACCTATTGTTGATTCGTAAGAATCTATTGTATGAAAGGGATTTGTTTTTGGTTAGATGGAATGCATTGTTGGTATGAAGAGGTATATTATTGACTAGAAGTGGTATGTGGTTGATTAAAAAGAAAACATTATTGGTTATACAATGCCTATTAGGGGTTGTTACCACTTATGGCAGCATATTTTACACCACATATTGAGATGGAGTATTGGTCACCACTTTTTGAAGTGGAATATTGGTCACCACCTATTGAGGTGGAGGATTGGTCACCACTTGTTGAAGTGGGGGGATGGTCGCCACTTGTTGAAGTGGGGGATTGGTCACCACTTGTTGAAGTGGGGGGATGGTCGCCACTTGTTGAAGTGGGGGATTGGTCACCACTTATTGAGGTGGATGATTGTCAACTTGTTATTATAGATTAGGCATGTTTGTAACATGTTATTGTAAAGTGTTAAGAACGTTAGAAAAAAGGACTTGTTGTGAAGTGGGAAGAATGTTTTATTGAATTTTTTATGGCACTTAATGTGGGATTAAATGCACTAATTGAGATTTATCAACCACATGTTGGGAATAATCCACTAGGGGATTTGGATCAAGATTAGACAATGGATTATTTTTGGATATAGGCATGTTAAATAAATCTGTGACTAATGTGTTGCTAGAAAATGGATCGGTATTGGGTTTAAAATTGATTACTAAATCTGATTGTTATTTGATTGGTAGATTTAGTTCTATTAGAGGTGGATTTTAAATACCCAAAGTATTTAGGTAGTTATCTAAAGTATCCAAGACCTAAATAGCCTATTATATTTGAGAAGTAGTGAATTGGCTTTGTGAAGGTAAGTCTACAATTTGACCTTTTACTTTTCTAGAAACCACAAGGACTTCACTAGAGGATAGTACCAGAGTTTGAATTTAGCTAGAATCAGTTTGATTGTCAATTAAAGAAAGGTGTTTCTCTTTAGGAACTCTAACCAAATAGATTAAATTATCCATTACAAATCCAATAGGAATATAATACCAATTATACCAACCTTACAAGGTTTTTGTCTTTGTTATCAAAGAGGTGTCATGTAAATTAGTATTATCCATATTCTTCACTAAATGGCACATTCATGAGGTATTGTTGATTTTGTTCAAGGTTAGAATTAGATGGTATACTTGGGAGATGTGGTTGATGTTGTCTAAGTTCAGCATTAATAGCACATAGGTAAGATATTGTTGATTTTGTTCATCTTTGACATAATTTGCATACCCATATGGATTGTATATTACTTCTTCGTCAAAGGAGGGGTTATAAATATCCATACAACGTGTATATTTTTACATTTTGGTTTTACAATCTTTGTCTTAGAATAAGTTTGAATGCTTGAAATTTGTTTGGGTTTGGAATGTGGTTTTGATCAAAATATAACATCAGAATAGGTTTGTAAACATGAATGTTCGAAGTAACATGTTTTGTTTGTATTATGGAAAATTACAAAATGGAATGGTTCAATCAAAGTATGTTAATGTAAATGGTCTAGTAAGAAGGGTATGTGACCCAAACTTTCTATCAAAAGTGTATGTAATTATAGGTATATCAAATGCTTTCAATGGTTTATGTCTCACAAAGGATACAAGTGTGCAATGTTTGAATATTTGAAAGGTGTTTTAGTTTGGACTTGACTTGGAATGGCCTATCTTGGAAACTTAAATCAAGAATGTAGAAGAGGATTTCAATCATTTGACTTAGGCTAAGTGTGTTTTGGAAATGTTAGTTTGATTTGAAGTTGTATGAATGTTGAATTGGAGTTATATTTAGAAAATGTTTAGCCTAAATTGAACTAGGTTTTGACTTTCAAAAAAGAATGGTTTGACTTTTGGATTCAAAAGAGTTGACTTTTGACTTTGGAATAGTTGGTTGTTTAAATTTTGAAATTAGAATTTAAAATTTATCTTAGGTTTGGAATAAAATGGATGGCATTACTACAATAGTGTAAAAGAAGGGGTCTAAGGAAGGAGAAAGGTAGGATTAGTAACAAGTCAATACCTTGTATGCAAAATAATTATGTAGGTCAAGATAAACATGGATTACAATAAATAAGATGGTTTATAAGGCATATTTATCATGATCAAATTTCTCAGCTTACTTGGGTACTGAGCACTTAATCCAAAATAATAAAAATATCAATAATGTTATAGATCTTTATAATTCTTATTACTAACGATATGCCCTTCATTATTTTAAATTATGTTAATGTCGAGCTAGATGATCAAAATTGGAATGTCTGGTTTTTTAAGGGGATAGATTCATAACAATCTACATATCCCAAAAATAAAGAAACTTAACCTGAATGATCCTGTATTAAGGGATAAATTAGATAAAGGCATAGGACATAATTGTTATGGAGAGTTGTCTTGGCCCAATGATCTAATATATATTTTTATTATTGTAATTATTGGCCATTTTTGGCCCACATATGAATCTCTTGCATGGTTTGATGAAGCAGTGGATCAAAGGCTTAGAAATGGGTCCAACAATGCAAATGGAGGGATTTAAGTAGGTTCTCATATGTTTCAAGAATTTTGAGCATAGATTAGGTTGCAAAAATATCACAAAATCCATCAAAACCCTAGAATAATGATCAAAGGATGAGTTGTGTAAGTTTAAGAGCTAGACCATCACTAGGACATCATGTAGGAGTAAACAAACTAGTCCACTTTAATTTTTATCTTCACTTAGGAATCCCCCACGAGCTGAAGGATTATAGCCCCATGAAGTTCTACATGCCTGGATCATCCTCTAAATTTTTCATTCCCATGTGATATTTTTGGATCAAGTTATAAGATTCTAAAGTTGGACTCACAACATAAGACATTCGTATGAATGTCAAAATAAAGCTTGATAAAAACCAACTCTTTCAAGCTTAAATTTAATGGCTACACAAACATAAATGATGGTCACACAAATGCCATTTAACAGGAGTGTGGATGTCAAATTTGAGCTCATGAAGTAACCATTAGATTTCAAATAGTGGGTCCCAACAAATTTAATAGTCCACATTACATTGTACATCTTGATCTAATGGTGCAATATGAGTCAAAAGATCAAGGAGATCGCGAGATCGACATGTGGCATAAGTGTGTGAGGCTATATAATGAAAATGAATCCTCAGAATCAATGCACATTTGACATGTGGCATAAGCTTGGATAGGGTTGACAAGTCAAGAGTAAGATCTATGGCTCTCACATGATCATATAGAGTAGGATCAATGATGTGAGATGGGTTAATGAGTCAATGAGTTGAGTTAGTTTATCAACAACCAATTAAAACAAAGGTGAGCCTAGGACTTTCAACAAAATTCAAAAAGCCATTTTTGATGGAAGAAAATAGGTCTTACAAGATAATCATATCACCATTGAAGCTCAATCCAATGCCATTAAAGGGATGCACTAATCTAGCCAAGATGATAAATAACCTATGAGACTATCATTAAGGCTAAATACATACCTCTAGTTTACAAATGTGTATTGGGCAAGTTTATTTCTACAACTATTTTCACCATTTTTTAAGGATCTATTTATATGGTGAACTCTTGGTTACTACAGAGATAGATTGGGTCTTTTTAGACCTATTTGGATCTAGAAAGAGGCTATGAAGTCTATAGGTCTTCATTAATATAGACAACTTTAGGAAAACCAATAATCTTAGATTGGTTTTCTATCTATAAAGGAACCTATGATCTAGAGATGAAAATGGAACAGATATGTGATTAATATAAAAGGTCTCATTAGTCAACATGGATCCATATTTGATAAATAAAGTAATAACTACCATTTAGACATGGCACTATTATTTTAGGATTTGAGGATTTGATCCTCATAAATGCATCAAGTGGAGTTAGGGTCCCAAGGTGGTAAGCTAGTAGTTAGAGAAGTAATTAATAGCATTGATTCCACTCAAATAGACTTTGTCATCTCATGGTACAAGCCCTTATCTTCTAGTGGGATCTCTCAACCAATGAGAGGAGTTTGAGGACTATTGAGACAAAGGGAGGTATATTTGTTGATCAAGGCATGCATTTAGAAAGCAATTAAGGAGTTTTCACCTCACTTTTCGATCTTGATGAATTTTCTCCACTCTTCAATGCATTTCTCCCTCCCTCTCTCCCCCCTCTTCTATATATCTTGGTCTCTTTCTCGTTATGGGGGTTCTCATATTTTAGACTTTTTTATCTTTCTAGTAGATAGGGATACTATTTGAGATATTGTAAAATATGCTCATCTTAATTAGGCTCAACCCTGTCAAGCATTTGTAATAACTACCTCTTGATGCAATATAAGACTTTCTTTGCCTAAATATTGTGTTGGATTTGTGTTGAGTGAGTTATGCACTATGGCATTGTGTGAATGAGAATTTTCTTCATCCATGGTCCTTCCTTGTTGTTCCTTTTCTAGGGTGTATTCAAGATGAGTTGTAGGTTCAGATTAGTGTTATTTATGCCATTAATGTAAGCTTATAGTGAGTCTTATAACTCATTATTTACATTCATTGCTTCCTAAACCTCTTCTATGAAATACTTACGTAACTAGCTTGATCTTGAGGTTGTGTGAGCTATCATTATCTTATGTAGATCTAGTGTGGGTTCAATCTTAAGGGAGTCTCCCATTTTTATTTGGTGTATCACCTAATTAACTTTCTTAGGAGCCCTTATTATCTTTTTGTAATATCCCCAACCAATAGGGGACTATAGAAAGATAAAAGCTCTGATACCACTGTAATATCCCTTGTTTCCCTTGAAATTTGAAACTGAATATTATTGAATTGCTTATCTTTATTCGTGCAAAATATCTCCAAATAGATAAATAAATCATAGTATAATCTCTTATTTATTCACTCAAATGATTAAAATAGATGTCCTCTGTCATGCATATAAAATAATATTCAAATACGGTCTTAATAACCTAAGTATTTCACAAACTGGGAATAAAACCTGAATCTAGTATGTCTTGGCCTGCTGTGTCAAAAACACAGTCGCTGATGTTGGTTATACTACCACCATTGGTTTCTTGGTGTCATTATCCTGCTAACATTGGTGAGAGGGTTGGCCGATTTCGGTCGCTATCAGACTCTTCCTACCGATGTCAGTCTCTACACTTTTCGCTGATGTGTATGGATTTGCACAGATCTGTATAGACTTTATACGGCTGCCAATATAGCACACCCTATTTTTTGGACCCCTGATCTCAAGATATATATCTCTAATACTAAATATATTTATCTGTGCAATATCTAAATCAAAACCCTGAATCAAAAACCTAATAAAAATAAATCTCTGTAAATACCTGTGAAAACTTTTGTGTGAAGTTATCTCAACCTGGCAATAAATCAGCTAATATCTCACAGCCTCTGAATTGCACACACTAAAGAGTGGACGTTCTCTAATGCAAATGGAATCTTGGAACCCTTGGCTCAGTCTTCTCAGAAGAATTCTTAGCAAAAATCAAAAATCATAATCTCATAATAATTCCAACTCTCTCCCATGAGAAACCCTTATACCCTCAAAAAGGTATGCTTGCCCTAATTAGGGTTTCTTAAATTAGAATTAGGGTTTCTTAAATTAGAATTAGGGATGCACAATTAAAATATGCTAAATAATTAATATTTAATTAAATCAATCAAATATTAATATCTCCCTCAATACATGTCCGATCGAGCCCAAATGAAAGCCAATTGGAAAAATTATGCTAAACGAAGCCAAGACAATCTCCATCAAGACCCTCTAACCATCCTATCAGCCTATGAGGGTCACATAATAGGCTAACCATCAACTCTAAAGATGTCAACTACAAAGGGGACATGACAATCCACCCCTCCTAAAATTGCTTGCCCTCAAGCAATCATTGAATGATAAACCAATCAATCCACCTGGATCCCAAGTGTAGTCATGATCTACCCTACTGTGAATCAATGCAAACTCCATGCCATGTCTATCACAAATCTCATCCAATGGTGTCACATCATTCCAAGTACCAAGATAAGGATCCCAACATCCAATCCAAGAATGGAAATCAACTGGTAACTCAAGTAAACTCCTCACCTGAGTAATGTGAACAATACCAATTGATTGCATGCACTTGTCTCCTGTACCCACTACAATATCTGAATCCAGAGTGTGAATGCTAGACATACTCATATCATCATCAACATGTGACCCGTCTGTAAAAGAAAGCTAAGTCCCTGCCACATGTGCTATCTCCTGAACTGAACTCACCTCAAGACAAAGCTCGTCCACATGTCTCTCATGTGTTGGTGCCAATGTGCACTCGATAGTGCACTCTATCATGTCATGTCATATGAACCTCTCCAATCAATGTAAAAAAATATGTTTGAAGCTGATGCCCTGTATTGCCTTAAGAATATGTGTCTTCCCATCAACATCAAAATGAACCTCCATGTCCTTGAGACAAAGAGTAACTTCCTCAAATGAATGAAGCCACTTCATGCCCAAGACTAAGTCTATATCCCCCATGTTCACCACATAATAATTAGCCTTGAACTCATAATTGTTCAAGCGTAATGGGAGGTCTCTAATCATCTGCTCACACCTAAGAGTGTGACCGTCGGCTACCTTAACTCTAATGCCTTCGAAATCTTTGGTAGTGAGTCCACGCTTCTCCACAAATCTAGCATCTATAAAATTATGTGTGGTTCCTGTATCAAGAAGGGTGATGAACCTCTATATTGCCAATACTCTACGGAGTCTGAATGATTCATCTGACTGATGCTGGACAGGCATGCCTCCTATATGTGAAGCTCTAACTCTGCCTCTGCCTTAGGCTCTAAAGCCTCTGCCTCTACCCCCTCAGAACTATCCCACTGTTTGGAATCCTCTAAATCTGAATCCTCATAATAAGCCCACATCACTTGATTGGCCTTGCCCTTAGGCCTCAAAGGACAATCGTGATTGGCATCATAGGGACCTTTGCAATAAAATCAAAGCTTCTTCCTGCGTAGATCATTAAGAGCCTCTCAATCCAAAGGTGGTCTTGTTGGGTTGGCCTTTGAATCATTCTTAACACCTGATTTATCTTTGTTGAAATCTAATCCCTCTCTATCTCCGTCAGAGCACTTATGGTCCCTGGATGAAGAAGTACCTCTAGAGTTAAATTTACTGGATGGGGCTGGCATCTCCATACTACGTGCCTTCTTCATAGATACCTATAATGAAGGAGGATCAAAGCCTTTGATCCAACCTCTCAATGGTTCTGTCATGAAGAGCACTACAAGTTGCCTCTCTGAGATGTCAGGAACCATAACTAATAACTCTTGGAAGTCACAAATGTAAGACTCTAGACTGCCACTCTGGCACAACTGTGCCAACTCTCAAAAATATGATTTCAGATCCCTCTTGTCAAAACACTCCACCAGCCTATCCACAAACTCCTAATAAGATGTGATCTGATCATGATGGAGTGTCACCATCCCGTGGTGCCACCAATCGTGAGCTACTCCCTCAAGATGCAGTGTCGCATATCTGATAGCATCTCCCTCAGCCATCGATCACAATGTGAGAAATGTGTCTAGCTTACTAATCCAGGCCTATGCTGTCACCTTACCACTACCGTCAAACATCGCTAGTGTGAGCCTGCTCATAGCATGCTTCAAATCTTGGTCTCCCATTCTATCGACCTCAGTTATGTTCTCTCCTCTATGTGATGAATCAGTCAAAAGTAATCATCTCTCTGACCTCAGGTGATAATAACTCCCACTCATCATTCACTGCCATAAGAGTGTCTGCAAATGCCTCCTCATGCTCCTCACCTGCTATCACCTCCTTGACCTCCTGCCTCACAAAGGTAGGCCTAGTAGGCCTATCAACTATATGAGAAGCAATCCTAAGGGCTCTCTGTGATCCTGCATCACTCCTGACATCATCACGATGTGGTGAATGTCTCCTTAGAGTACCCAATCTTGGCAATGCTATTGCCAACTGCTGTAATACTTTGTTATTCTGCCTTTGCCCTTCTCGTAGTTCTCTGAGAGTAAGTAAAACCTTTGGATCATCTTGATCCCTAGGATGGTGAGGAATATGGGTCCTATCAATATTGTCACCCATGTCTTCTGGTTGCTGTTCTAAAACTTGAGTTCCTTCAAGCAAAGCTCTACTGCGTGTATTATACCTGTGTGGTCCCAACTCTTGTGGCTGCATGAGATCTCTAAACCCTCAAGATGGCAAGATTTAGTTTTGATTTGCCCAACAAGATGGCAGGAATTTGGCTCTAGTCTACCCAACAGGATGGCAAGAATTTGGCTCTGATACCAATATAATATCCCTAACCAATAGGGACTATAGAAAGACAAAAGATCGGATACCACTGTAATATCCCCTGTTTCCTTTGAAATCTAAAACTAAATATTATTGAATTGCTTATCTTTATTCATGCAAAATATATCCAAATAGATAAATAAATCACAGTATAATCTCTTATTTATTTGCTTAGATGATTACAATAGATGTCCTCTGTCATGCATATAAAATAATATTCAAATACGGTCTTAATAACCTGAGTATTCCACAAATTGGGAATAAAACCTGAATCTAGTACATCTCAGCCTACTATGTCAAAAACATAGTCATTGACATTGGTTATACTACCACCATCAATTTCTTGGTGTCATTATCCTACCAACGTCAGTGAGAGGGTCGGCCGATGTTGGTCACTGTCATACTCTACCTACCGATGTCAGTCTCTGCACTTTTTGCTGATGCGTACAGATTTTCACATATCTATACGGACTTCATACGGCCACCAATATATCACACCCTATTTTTTGGACCCCTGATCTCAATATATATAGCTCTAATATTGAAGATCTTTATCTATGCAATATCTGAATCAAAACCCTGAATCAAAAACCTAATAAAAATAAATCTTTGTAAATACCTGTGATAACTTCTGTGTGAAGTTATCTCTCAACCTGGCAATAAATCAGCTGATATCTCACAGCCTCTAAATTGTACACACTGAAGAGTGGATGTTCTCCAATGTAAATGGAATCCTGGAACCCTTGGCTCAGTCTTCTCAGAAGAATTCTTAGCAAAAATCAATAATCATAATCTCATAATCTCATAATAATTCCAACTCTCTCCCATGAGAAACCCTTATACCCTCAAAAAGGTATGCTTGCCCTAATTAGGGTTTCTTAAATTAGAATTAGGGTTTCTTAAATTAGAATTAGGGCTGCACAATTAAAATATGCTAAATAATTAATATTTAATTAAATCAATCAAATATTAATATCTCCCTCAATACATGTTCGATCAAGCCCAAACGAAAGCCAACTAGAAAAATTATGCTAAACGAAGCCAAGCCAATCTCCATCAAGACCCTCTAACCATCCTATCAACCTACGAGGGTCGCATAATAGGCTAACCATCAACTCTAAAGATGTCAACTGAAAAGGGGACATGACACTTTCTAACCATTTTTCCTATGAAAAAAATTAGTTATGGTGAGTATCAAAGAGGAAGTTGGCCTTATCTAGAGGTTCAACCTGACCATAGGATACCCATAACTTGAATTTGTTCCCATTGTGTAGCTCAATTAGAGGGAGCCTGAAGAACTCTCTCCTAGGGTGCAAATTGAGCCTATAATATTTTTTGGCATGCCTAGTGGGACTAGGTTACAAAGTAGTGAAATGAGTTTTGGTGTTGTTCTTCTACATATCATCCTTTGTAGGCATTCTACAAACATCAATGGTGACTCTAAGCATCTATCATCTAGTTAAATAGCCTAATTAAGTGCCTAATCATCATAATCTGATATGTGCCATCAATCATCTTTTGATCAATATGTTTATTCTCTACCTTAACATCACACTTATCAAGCAAATAATGTTTATGTGTTCCCCCCCAGGTGGCCCATAAATATCCTATCATCCCTATCATGGCCTTTGTCCTCCTCCCGCCCTTGCATATGACCAAGGTCAGCCTCTTTTGCATTCAAATCAATCCTTTATTTCCCTTTGTCAAGACCAAGCTTACCCTATTACATCCTTTTCAAGAGGTCAAGCAAGATTTAACAGTTTATATTGAGTTGATAAGGGAGATTGGTAAGGGTTTGGAGTTTTCTCCAATCATCCCTATCCATGCTCTACAAAAAGTAAGGAATGTTCTTTAGTTAGTGAAAAATAGATGGTCATTTTGTGAAAGTGAGAAAGGGTCATCTTGTAGGAATGAGGATATAGCAATGATAAGAAACATGGTCCAAAATTCAAATAGTATGTTAATATCTTATTAAGAGCATCAAACTCATTTGGACTAGCCTTATGTGCCCTCTCCCCTTCAAGATCCTCAAGCTCAACCTTCAAGAGTCCCTGGTCAGCCCCTTAGTCAACCTTATCAAAGTCCATCCTTGTCAAAACTCAGAGAGGCAATATTAGACCAAGGAAGAAAAAATCATGAAGATCAATGATAGGGTCAAGCTTAGACAAGAATTCCATATTAATGTCATGAAGGGGATAAAGATCTTCTTATAAGATTTTCTGAAATGTATGGGCATCCATTGAAGAAACTGACTACCCACATGTTGAAAAGTAAGAGATAAAAGGGTGGGTATTATCCATTGAATAAGTGTTTGAGCAATGGGAGAAAGAGTTTGTCAATCTTGAGCCAATCATTTTGCCCCTCTCCTACCACTATGCCCATTCACACTCAGGGGCATGAAGTTATTCCATCTTGGATCCTCTCCTATGATCCTAACTATTTCATACCCTCTCTTGTGAAACCACCCTCTCCCACACCCATTCAAGAAAAGAAGAAGGTGGCCAAGTCATACACATTCCCCTCATGGAAATCAATCAAGGTGGACACAAATAAGAAAAAGGAGGTGTTAGTTAAGGCATTCCAAAAACCAGTCCTAGTAGAGGAAGGGGTAGTTGTGCAAGAAATGAATCAAGAAACCATAGTTCAACCTCAATGAGCTTGATGTACAAGAGTTTTGAGACTCTCTCTCTCTCTCTCTCTCTCTCTCTCTCTCTCTCTCTCTCTCTCTCTCTCTCTCTCTCTCTCTCTCTCTCTCTCTCTCTCTTCTCTCTCTCTCTCTCTCTCTCTCTCTCTCTTCTCTCTCTCTCTCTCTCTCTCTCTCTCTCTCTCTCTCTCTCCCCTTAGTTCAATAACCACCTAAAAGAACATTTAAATTACCTAGCTAGAAGGATACCCTCCTAAGCTACAATCAAGGTGAATTTCTTCACCCTCCCACCATCTCCCTTATAAAAGAGGAGCCTATTCTACAAAGGATAGAGGAGGATCTTGCAATCATGGGTGAACCTGAAGAGGATAATGCAAATGTCTATCATGAAGAGATCATGATGGGAAGTCCACTTCATCCAAAGAGGGAAAATTTAGGTTTTTACCAACCTCTTTGGCATGGATTTGACATAAATGAATTGGATCTTGATGAGGTCAGCCCTCAAGATGAAAATAGAGTAGATTTTGAATGGACCACTGAAGGTCCATTCTACATAGATCAAGAAGAGGGTCAGGACTAGTTGTTTGAGGTGGATACACTTCAAGATGAGGTGCTAAATGAAGATAGACCTAATATATTGGAAATAGAGGAAATAAAATCAAATCTTGAGAAAAATAGGTGTTATACATTAGAACTTGGATGGTCAAATCAACCCTCATTTGGAGTTGAAGAACAAGATGAAATATTGAGTGAGTTTGATGAATGACACATCTCAAGTGCTCAAGTGATTCAATTTGATGAGCATACCAATAAAGAGCCTAAAGGGTTATGACAATAGTTCAATTCCATAAACAAAGAATTTGAAGAGGTTGAGGGACATGTCTATCTTATAAAAATCCATAGTATGCTGATCTAAGCATGATCAATCCTAATTTACAAACGGACAAGGTAGAATTACATAGTATTTTTGAACCACCGATTGAACCAAGTGCAATTTCTCCCAAGATCTTGAATGAAGTCTTCATGCAAGACTTTATCAAGAGTAGAGAGAAACATCAAGAAAGTACTCTTGCAGTCAAATATAAACTAAGCTTAGAATACTTGAATCAATATGTATATATTGGAGGCATGTTTGTTCCATTTCACCCATTAGAGAGTGCATCAAAAGGATAAGGCATCAAGATGCCTAGTTCACCAATTCTAGTACCTCTAAAGCAATCTATTGTACATCCTAATTTGTTGTGGATGACACTAGAAGTTTCCCTTTTGATTTAGGAGGACCAATTTTGAAAATGTCTTGTATATATTAGATTATTTTTTATGATTTTCTCTAAGTGCCTTTGTGCATATTCATTTAGTAAGTTAGTGGTTCTTTTTTCCCTGTAAGTTCTTGTGTGAAATTTCCCTTATTGGTTATTATTCTTGTTGTCACTTTTCTTCAAGAAGAAGTTTTAAAAAGGGTTAGACTTGTATCTAGTTTCAAATTAGTTCAGTTATAGAGGCAGGGGAATCCATGCCTAATGGACTAGACAGGTAAATTGGGCTGGGTTCTTTTGCATAGATAAGCATGAAACCCATGTGAGTCATCAAATATGTTGGCCATTTTTGGCCCACATATGAAGCTCTTGCATGGTTTTATGAAGAAGTGGATCAAAGGCTTATAAATGGGTCCAAAAATGTAAATGGAGGGATCTGAGTAGGTTCTCATATGTTTCAAACATTTGGAGCATGGACCAGGTTGCAAAAAATCTCACAAAATCCATTAAAACCCTGAAAGAATGATCAAAATATAAGCTATGCAATTTTAAGATCCAGACTATCATTAGGATGTCATGTAGGAGGAAATGAACTAGTCCACTTGTGCAATTTTTATATTCACTCAAGAAGCCCCCATGACCCAAAAAATTATAGCACCAATAAGTTATACATGCTAAGATCATCCTCTCAAATTTTCATGCCATGTGATCTTTCTAGCTCAAGTTATAAGCTTCTAAAGTTGGACTCGTAACATAAGATGTTCGCACTAACATCAAAATAAAGCTCAAGCAAAACCAACTTTTTTATCTTAAATTTGATGGTTGTGCAAATATCAATGATGATCATGTGAACATCATTTAATAGGAGCACAAACGTCAAATTTAAGCTCATGAAGTAGACATTAGATTTTAAATAGTACATCGTAGTAGATCTAACAGTCTATGTTGCATTATACATCTTAATCTGATGAAGTGAGATGAGTCAAAAGGCCAAATAGATCAAGAGATTGACATGTGGCATAAACACGTGAGGTTGTATATTAATAGTGAATCCTAAGAATCAATACAAATTTGATACATGGTATAAGCTTGAACAAGGTTGACGAGTCAAGGGTAATATTGATGGTTCTCACTCAATTGTATAAAGTAGGATAAATAGTGTGAGATTGGTCAATGAGTCAATGAGTTGATTCAGTTTATCGACATCCAATTAAAATAAAAGTGAGCCCAAGAATTCTGATGGAATTCAAGAAGCCATTTTTTATGGAAGCAAATAGGTCTAGCAGGATTGTCCTATCACCATTAAATCTCTATCCAACACCATTAAAGGGATGCACTAATGTAGCCAAGATGATAAAGAACCTATGAGACCACCATTAAGGCTAAATATGGACCTCTAGTTCATAAATTTGTATCAAACAAGGTTATTTTTGTAACTATAGTTCACCATTTTTTAAGAAGGATCCATGTATATGGTGAACTCTTGGTTCTTACAAAGACAAATTGGTTCTTTTTGAACCTATTTGGATCTAAAAATAGGCTATGTAGTCTATAGGTATGAATTAATATGGACAACTATAGGAAAACCAATAATTTTAGATCGATTTTATATTTATAGATGAACCTATGATCTAGAGATAAAAATGGAATAGATATGTGATTAATGCAAAGGGTCTCATCTACCGACGTGGATCCATCTTTGAAAAATCAAGTAATAATCACCAATCAAAGCATAACACTATCAGTTTTAGGATTTGAGTATTTGATCCTTATAAACATGCCAAGTGGACTTAGGGTCCCAAGGTGGAAAGCTATTAGTTGAAAAAGTAGTTAAGAGCATTGATTCCTCTCAAACAGACTTTGTCATCACATGAAACAAGCCTTTATCTTCTAGAGGGATCTCTCAACCAATGAGAGGAGTTTGAGGATTATTGGGACAAAGAGAGGTCTATTTGTTGATCAAGGCATGCATACATAAATAAATAAATAAGGAGCTACCACTTCACTTCTTGATCTTGATGACTTTTCTCCACTTTCCAATGCATTGTTACCATCCCTCTTTCCCCCTTCTTCTATATATCTTGGTCTCATTCCTATTATGGGGGATCTCAAATTTTATACTTTTTTATCTTTCTGGGAGACAGGGATACTCTCTGAGATATTGAAAAATATGCTCATCTTGATTAGGATCAACCCTATCAAGCATTTGTAAGAACCTCTTGATGCAATATAAGACTTTATTTGCCTATCTCTTGCCTTGGATCTATGTTGAGTGAGTTGTGCATTATGGCATTGTGTGAAGGAGAATATTCCTCATCCATGATCCTTCATTTTTGTTCCTTTTCTAGGGTGTATTCAAGATGAGTTTTAGGTCTAAATTAGTGTTCTTTTTGCCATTAAGGTGAGCTTGCATTGAGTCTTATAACTCCTCTTTATTTACATTCATTACTTACTGAACATCTTCTATGAAATACTTATGTAACTAGCTTGATCTTGAGGTTGTGTGAGATAGCATTGTCTTCTTCACATCTAGTGTGGGATCAAGTTTATGGTAATCTCCCATTTTTATTTTTTGCATCACCTAGTTAACTTTATTAGGATCCCTTAACCTCTTTCTAACCCTTTTACTTATGACAAAATTAGTATAGGTGAGCATCAAAGAGGAAGCCAGCCTTCTCTAGAGGTTCAACCTCACCACAGGATACCTACAGCCTAAAGTTGTTCCCATTATGTATCTCAATTGGAAGGATCCTGAAGAACTCTCTCCTAGGGTACAAATTGAGCCTACAAAAATATTTTTTGTTACTATTACATATACTATAGCTTTAGAGGTTTTAGAACCATCAATGATTGGTGAACTAAAAAATCCATTTGTAACTCCTTTATAAATATCACCTGAATGGTATTTTCCCCTATATTTCAAAGACTTTGTATAGTACCTGATAAATTATTAGGTGTTATTTTAATGGCTTCAATACCTATAGGACTTTTGACATGGTTCTTTCTAATCCAAAATAATTTGATAGGATAACAAGAGATTTAATTTCAAGATAACGTTTACTCTGAATTCCCATTATAGAAGTGTCCAAAATTGATGAGAGAGTACCCATAAAATATTCAAAGTATGATTCCAAGTATGTGTAATATCATGAAACATGATATTGAATTGATCACTAATAACAAACAGGTACCTATACCTGAAACCAACGCAGGTAGGAAGGTAGAGAATACCTAGGGTAATGAGATAACTCTCTCTAAAGAACTCAAAAAAATAGCTCTATAACTTTAGTAAAAGGTGTGACTCCTTACAATAAAGGAGGTTGTAGTGACCCGGTCCAAGTGACTATTTACCATTTGGCCACGCCCCATTTTTGGTTGGTCTAGAAGTACCAATATTTTTTTTGGTATTATTTTGGATGATAATGATAGAGATATTAGACCAATTAAAAAGTTTAGAAAATCTAAATCAATCCCTAATTTTTCACAAATATTGGAATCCTTGATCGATGAAGGAACAATATCCTCATTAGGTTTGAGTGAGAAAATTATGAATCAATAGATTATTGATTTATTTGATAATGAAAAAAATACATGGAATTTTTTGATAACATTGGTATTTTGACAATATTCAATGATCTGAGTAGCACATAATTAAATTGGATTGAACACTCTATTTTTCAAATTGTTTTTTTTAAAAATAGACATAAGAAATAGAACTTTTTATCATGTTAATTCTCCAATTGTTGAATCCTAGCCTTTTCAACCAGTCTATTTATATCAGATTGGTAAGCCTTATGGTATTCCATTATAGTGGGAGCCTTTTGTTTCTGCTAAGTAATATCAATGGATGGTTAAGAAAATAACTTCTATTCATCAAAGTGATAGAAGTCTTCTATTCACATGTGGAACATGATTTACCCTTGAGAATTCTACCAAGAAAAAAACATATTGTTGTAACTTTCTAAATTATTTTCTTTAGTTACTTTGTACTCATGTGTTATGGCAGAATGAAATTGGACCTTGATTTGAGAAGTGGTTTGTAGTTAGAAATTTAAATTGGTTTGGAACTAAAATTGGTTCAAAATGGATAGCCTAATGGTATGGTTTATAACAAGAAGGATAGGTATTTGGACTAAGTTTGAGATGACATTTAGAAAGAGTGATTTTTGACATGCAATATGGATAGAGTAAAGCCTTATCACATAAGTGTGTATAGACTATGTTTTGGACTTGGCTTAGTTTTGATTTGGTTTTCAACACACAATGAGTATTAACACAACATCCAAGTAAAAAAACATATAAGTACATTACCTTAATTTAGTGTTAAATCAAGAGTGCATCACAGTCATTGAGCCTTCAATATACTCACTTTGAGAGGAAAATTTAAGGATTGATTTTAATTTAAAAAAATTAAATGTAGGTGAAAGACCCACATTCTCTCAAAGTTTATACATGCAAGGCAAACTTCGAAGACTACTACTTTGGGACCCCTACATCAGTGAAATTTCCATGACCAATAGGTCTTAATATAAAGTTTTCATTGCATTTTTAGATGGTCATTAAAGGGTATAAAACATGTAGAAGAAGAGACCCAGGTGTCAATTTTTTCATAGTGGGATACATTCCCTATTGAAGAGACCATGGATTCCTTGATGGTGATGTCTAATGGCTTAACATTGGTAGTTAACCCATTGGTTTCATAAAATACTCTATGAGGAATTCTTCTAGGCTTTATTGACACCTACCAATAATTAATATCCCCACCAAATGTATGGGTTTGGTATGAATGTTAGGATATAAACCCCCAGTGATTGTGCCCCAAGAACTTGCGATAAGGAGATGAACTCCACCCCCACACGACCAAAAATATAAAAAGGGAAATAAGCATTTATTTTTAATTTTCAAGACCCCACAAATGGGAAAGATAAGATTCAATCAATAAAGAAATATACTTAAGTAACTAACACAGAATTAAATGTTTTAAAATCACTAAATTGAAGTGTTGGTTATTTGCTTAAGCACTAAATCAAAATGTGAGTGAGAAATTAATTTTGTTAGTCAAATAAAATCGCTCTTATAATTCAATAAACCTACACTAAACAAGTTATAGGGTTGTAATGTGATTTTAGGCAATCAAATTAAGTTGAAATGTTGCAATTTTTGCACTAGGGAAAAAGTCAATCAACATGATCTCATCATTTAGTAGATCGACCTTGCCGTTCTATAGCCAATTAAAACATAGTTTGGTGACCTTGATGATTAGTAGGATGATCTCACCATTTTAACAAGTGATCATTATTTTCAATAAAATAACAACATGAAAACATAGTTTACCTATTCAAAAACTCACTAATTAGAAAGATAATCTCACTATTGTACACGTTGTTCCCATCGATATGTAGGTTATTCTTTTAAATTACCTAAAAATATAGAGGATAGGAAATGTGAAACCTCCATTCACTAGGTCAATCTCACCATTGTGCAAGTAATTTTCATTGATATGTAGGTTATTCCCACTGATTACCTAAAAAAATAGAGAAAACAAAAAGGATGTGAAATGTAAAATTGATATTCAACATGTCAATCTCATCATAGTGTAGGTTATTTTCACTAATGTCCAGGTCATTCTTTACAATTACTTAAAAATAGGATAAAATATAGAGGATATAAAATTCAAAACCACCATTCAACAAGTCAGACTCACCATTCACAAGAATGAACTCGCCAACACATAAAGTAATCTCACTAATGACTTGGAGATGAAAATGGAAAAAATAGAGAAAAAGGAGAGAAATCAATGTCAAAGAGTGATCTAATTTCATAACTAGAAGATCAAGGAGGTCTTGAAGAGGTTTTTAGGGTGTGTAGGGTCCCACCAGGTATGCCATTATGTAGATCTAGAATCTAAAGAGGGTTATATCATTGTTAGTGAATGCAAATCAAAAATAGCTTCAAGAACATATCATTCTAAGCCTAATCCATATTATTGAGATAAAATACAAAGTAAAGATCAATATATAAGACAAAATTATAAGCATTAAATATCCCTTGAGGATTTCATTTACTATCTAGATTGAAAGAGGCTTATCCTCAGCGTGTAAATCTTGGAGTCTTTTTAAATGTCACATGTGCATATTGACAAAATCTCCCCTTGTCTACATGATGATTTTATGATTCAAGGCATGAAGAAAAGTGGATATCTCTATGTATTTATGCATAGTGATTTTAGTTTGAAAGAACTTGCCTATAATGGAGGGGGGACCTTAAATTTATAGACATGGTAAAAAATGGTGACTATCCATCTTGATCTCCAAATGGGGGGCTAGGAATGAGTCCTATCCTCCCATTAATGTAAGAGGTTGAGTATATAAGGAGGGATGGGATAGAATTTATAAGGCATGGTTCAACATTTTTTATATTTGTTGCATTAATATTAACCCATGATGCCATGATGATGTCACTATTTTAAATATTTGTTAAAATTTGAATTTATATAATTATAATGTTAGCCAGTTTCATGGATTTTTCACTTAGGGAGAAGTTATATTTTTAGTTTGATTTAATTATCCAATTAATCTAATTTATCCTTTTGTGTAATATTAATATTTGAATAATTATTCCATTTAATTAGTCTAAAAATCTATTTACAAAAATAAATTTGGCTTAGAGAGAATTTGATGATGTTGATAGTTGGTTATGGTGAATTTACCTAATTAGGGATGCCTCAACATATTTTATAAGATGCACATAATGTGTGAAATCAAATTAAATTTTTTCTATGATTTAGTCTTGATCCACATGTTATTGTGAGAAATGTTGCCAATCATAACTTTGACATAAAAGTTATGAGAATTAAGTGTCTATAGGAAGCATCTTCAACAAGTTATTAATAACACAGTTTATTCACATACATGTGTACTCCTTACATGTTTTTTCAAGTTTCAAGTTTCAATTATAATTCAAATTTTAAGTTTCATTATATAAACATTGAATACAATATTTTCATTATAGTTTTTCATTAGGGTAGCTTGCACATTCAAAGCCTTCTCCCAAAGACAAAGTATTGTGTACACACTCATGTATATTTTTATCCTTTTATTCTAGTATTTTAATTGAATTATAACATTAGAATAAAATACAGTAGTTGCAGAGACTAAAACCTAGTATTTTGAGACTTACCAATGTCAATATTGACCTACACTTATCTTACATGAATTCTGCATCTCCAAAATTTTATTTATATCCATTTCCTCACACATACAAATTAGTTATGTGCCCAATCCATTCTAATTTTTTAGTAGTCACCTAAAAGAACATTCCATTCTATGAAGAGTTGGTTAAATATTATATTGACATATGTTTAGATCACTACATTTTCATTCTTATCTCCTAGACAATAACATCACACTTACATAGTATCATTGATGTTATAGTCTTGAAGTTGATGTTATTTCCCTTCACCTAGTAATAGATATTTTTCAAAATTAAACCTTAAGTATTGGTTGGCCCATTCACATAGCATGTTGGTGGTGTAGTAAATTACTATAGATGCTTAAATCTAGATTTGTATGTTAAACTAGTGTTTTACATTTTAAAAATATATCTTAGGATTCTACCCTTTAGTTTGACCTTCCTTACAGCCAAAAGGTCCACACTCACCACCTAATTGGGTTTAATTACTTAAACATTAGTCTAAAAATGATTATTATAATTATCTAGATCACTTATAACCAAAGAATGCCCAAAATTTGATATATATCATTCACATTCAATTATATAACCTCATCAACTTTCATTCATCCTTGATGTTGCATTCAGGGTAGGATGGTAGCATTGATGCTACTATTCATGATTCAACGTGTCTTTAACCTAAAAACACTCAAATTTGAAAATAATTCAAAGTTTATTGGTCAACCTAATAATATCATGAACTCTTTTGTGAATATTATTTCAAAAGAGCTAGTATAAATACAAATAAAAGCATACTCGTTATCCATCTAGGAGACATCTAGCATTTATCAAGAAATCTTAGACATACTATTTAATTTTAAAGCACATAAAAAATCCATTCTATCCTATTCATTCATATTTTCATATTAGGAATAGGAGAAGTCATAATACAAGTCTGAAGCATTCAAGAGACAAACCATGAGCCATATTTATCGAGTTATAAACTAGATCACTACATGTATTATCATATAATATATTTCACCCTTGTACACACACATTACCACACATAGGGAGAATTACATAAGTCTGAGGCCCTTTTTAGAGTATTGTCTATGTAGTCAACACCCATTGAGAGAGAGATCATTGGGGTTAGCTTGACACCATGATCCCACTAATCCATTTTTCACAAGGCAACCTAATCTAAGATGGAGAGATAGGGTTTGAGATAAAAATAGTCATCAACATCTTATGCATGATATTTAGACACATCAAATGAAAGGTGATAAAAACCCCATAAATACCTAGGTAGTTTCATATTGATATAATGAACATTTTGTATGTGATAGTTGCATCAAGATTCAGATAGTAATGTTGATGCAACTGTCAACATGGAAATGCAAGTATCCACATGGTGACACAAGTGTCCAGGTAGCCAGAAAGAATATTTATAGAATCTGATGACATTTTATTAGACATCAAATAACCTATTTCTACACATGTGCATCTTAGATATATCTATAAGCTAAGTATTGTTTCTTATTTGTGATTGTGCAATCAAAATATTATGTAGCATTATACTTTATATATTTTGTATTTTCTTAATTCAACACTAAAATTAAATATCATAAAATAAATTATTTAATTTGCCTACTTTTAGGAATAGGTTATTGTTGATATTTTTGATCCAAAAATATCAAAACATATTATACCTTAAGGGAGACAAAAAAAAATTTGGGAAAAAGAATTAAAGTGACCAAAGAAACCTTTTTCCATACCTGCAAAAACTAGAGATTTGGGTGCATTTTAAAACTTGAAAAGTTACAAACTACACCCAAACCTTCACTTCCTGCTAACCTAATGCCCAACAGAAATTAGAGATTTGAGTATAATTTTAAACTTGTAAAGTTTTAAAATGCACCCAAACCTCTACTCCCCACTTTTCCAATGCCCAACAAAAACTAAAGCTCTAGTTACACTTTACAAATTAACAAGTTACAAATTTCAAGGGGAACCCTACCTTCTATCCTAGCCTAGTACTCCCAGAAACTAGAAATCTAGTTTCACTTTGCAACTTGTAAAGTTGAAAAGTGTAACTCAAGTTCTGATTTCTGATTCCTTCACTAAACCACTCTTGGAAAGCGGAGATCAAAATGCAAAATTCAATTTGGAAACTTGCAAAATTGCAATAAAACTCTGAAACCCCACTTCTCCTAATGTTTTCTCAACCACCACCCCAATTATCATTGATTATATGGTTTTATTAATAAAATTAGTTTTTTCAAGTTATAACCTAAAATATCTAAAAGCATTCAATGTTTATCAAGACATGATTTATTTTGGTGCCTCATTCCTTGGGAGAGATAACAATGGCACAACACAAAGAATAAATGATTTAACTACACATTTTCAATGGATTTCTCCACTCCTCTAGCACTTATTAAAGCACCCAATAGTTACATGCTTCTTTTCCAGTCATCTACTCCACTAAGGATGGCATTCAAAGCTAAAGATAAGGATGCTTGCATGAAGTTTCTTGGATTTTCTTGATCTATAATTGGATGTAAGATTTTTTTAACTCCCTCTCTTTCAAGAGAGTATTTATAAATATGGGTACCATAACATAGCCCATATATCTTTTTTCTATTAGAGAGATTATTCTACTTTTTGAAGAATTGATCTTCATGTTGTAACCTAGAGAATGATAATAGATTAAAGCTTTGCCTCCCTTATCTGTGTTATCTTTGTGTATGAGCAACTCTTTGTTATATTTATGAATGCTCTAAATATTATTTCAATCATATATATTCATCTATGGTATTCATCGTTTCCCTTTTGAAAACTTGTTGAGAGAAAACAAAGAATCTTGTTCCTTATATGATAAGTGCCCAATATTACCTTTGGTTTCATGCTTGTATAAGATTGTGCTTTGATACATTTTAGTATATTTATTATTATACTATGTTAATATAGAGAAATCATTAATTTACACTATAATCACTTAGTGCAATCACCATTTTCCAGTTTTAAATTTCATTTTGAAACTCTTTTCTTCACAAGTGAAACCCTAGTTAGGAGCAAGATCACTAGGAAGTAGTATTTTAACATGAACAAGTAATACATCAGTTGCACTAAACTTAGTGAAATGAAATTGAATTTATCCAAAGGATCACCTCAATTAAAAAAGGGCCCACAGCTTGGAGGTGATCCCATTGTGTCATTATATTTTCCATAATTTACAACGCATATTGTAGCATACCACCACACAAAGTTGGGTGCAAAATCTAAGTGATAGCAATTTTTGGCATGCCCAATGGGACACAAAAATCATAATTAAGATATTTGTGCTTTTATCAACAAGTATTGTATGAGACTCATACATTTCAAGATAACTTGGTGACTCCATTAGATTATATAATTAGGAGATCGAAGTTTATGTATGCCAAAGATACAAACCATATCATCTATTAAAGGTAAGATAACTGACTTGCAAGAATTATGATTTTCATATAAAAATAAATCAAGATTAGTTCCATCTTATATTATAATATATCTTGAAAATATGTTTGCATCTCCTTAAAATAGCCATAGTTGTTTCATATCCCCCATTATGGCCTTGAGAAATCAAAATTTCATAGCCTTTAATGGAGGTAGCCCACTTCAGTTGGCCCAGTATGATGATATACCCACCTCAGATCTAAAAAGCCTTCTATATTTTACTTGTGAAAATTCCACCACTCCCAATGAACATATACAAGATATTGATAAAATCTATTCAGTTCATAATACAACACAAGAAAATGTTGTAATTAGACTTCTTGCCTCCTCATTGAAGCGTAAAGACTTATAGTGGTATAGAATTATGCTTTCCAAGTCCATTCATTTATGGGATGATCTAAGGTTTTCCCTATGCATGCAATTTAAAGATAAGAGTGACCACCTCTCCCTGGTTGAACATCTAACCACTATTAAATGGGCCCCTCATGAATTCATGAGTGATTTCAATTTTTTATTTGAAAAGATGTGGAATAGAATCCTAGTGTTGGTCAAGCTAACCCCAAACAATGATTTATTTTATTACTTAAAATATTTAAATAGTGATACATCTATCATGATTTAGTCAATGGGTGGCACAACACTCCCCAATGCCTATGAAATTAGAATAGGATCAAAAAATTACCTCATTCAAGCTAGAAAAATTGCCCCATGACCTCCAATACTGCTATTTCTAGAAGTGTCTCCCACACAACCCACTATAGCCCCAATTCCCACCATAATCAGTGCACCAGCTTTAACTCCTACCCCTTATGATGATTTATATGAAGTTAAGTCACTACTTAAAAGCTTTGGTAATAAATTGGTGGTTATTAAAAGGAAGCAATCCCAACACTATATGCCTTATCAATAAGATAACCAAATAGACTAGACCAATAGGCAAATCATAACCCCAAAGTCAAACCATGTAAGCAAAGCCTCCAAACAACTATGCTCTACCCACATGAGGTACTTATAAAGCCATTATACCTATTTAGAACAACCTGGCTCTAGAATACGAGTGGTTTTATCCTTGTGCACAACTGCATAATTAGAATGCTTGTCCTAATGGTGTCATCAGTAAATCTTTGATGGTATAAGGTATATCCAACACCCAAGGACATCAAGAAGAATCTACTTCCTAATAGTAAAATGTGTAAGAGCCTACTCAAAATGAAGCTACTATTTTTAACTAGAAAGAAGAGGATATTTTTGGTGCAAATCAAGAGGAAGCACTAACTAATGGTGGTAGTTCAGTGGAAATGAATACATGTTCTAAGAAGAGGGAAATAGAAAGTGATCAACCCCCTAGGGTTGACTAGGCTAAAACTTCTAAATTTTTACAAGAGGTTGCCAAAGGCAACACAGTTCATAGACCACCCAATGTATCGATAGGCCAGTCAAAGTCAAAATTACTGACCTCAAATCTCTTGAAATAAGATATAACCCCCAGAAAGGAAAAAACAAAATTTGGTGACATTCCTTTCAATATTTTATAATAAATAAATAATACTAACTTGAATGCCACCATGTGGGAAGCATTATCTATCCTAGCATAAAGGGACTTGCTCAAAGCCCAACTAAGGGATGCACTACTGTGGTTAATTTGTGTCAACCTCAAATGGACACAAAATCAAGTAAAAATGGTAAGTATCACCTTTTTTACCTTTCACTCATAATTGGGAAAAATATTTTACTTAACCGCATGGTAGACTTTAGAGCTATCAGTTCTATTATGCACAAGAAAATGGTTGATGTTCTTGGTATCAAATACACACCTATCCAAATAGTTGGGACTATAAAAGGTTTAAAACTTACCATACATGCATGATCAAGTTTATAAATATCCCAATATATATTAGTTATTGACCTACCCCCTATTTTGTTATCTACCTTTCCCAAGACTTCACTATAAAAATGGGAGGGTATTTATTTTCTGATTGGTCCTATATGTTACTCAAGATAAGATATGGAACTAGAGTGATAATAAGATCTAAGCCAATTGCTAAAGACTAGATTAATCCATACAGTCCTATCCCTATGGATATGAATTGCACATTATAAGATCAAGAGGAAGAACTTGACCATGAGGTTGTAACACATGTGGAAGAAATCCCAAACACTCATATGGGCAAATGGGGATCAACTCTCTAGTTTTATCTTTATTATTATGTCAAATAAACTAGGTTGGGTATGTATTTAATTTATGAAAATGATGAAATCATCCCAAAAATTGTGAAACCATCTAAGGATCTCAAGGGAATGTGGCAACTATTCTTTGATGATTCAAGAAGCAGAAATGGTATATGTGTAGACGCAAGTATTGTTTTGATCTCTCCTCAAAAGGAGAGTTATTTATATTATTTTAGACTTCAATTTAGTTGCACTAACAATGTAACTAAATATGAAGCATTGATTCAAGGTCTTCAATTGGACAAAAAAAGGGAAATACAATCACTACAAGTGTTTAGTGATAGTGACTGATCATTCACCAAGTAAGATCTAAAAGCACAACCAATAATAACTTGCTAGGAACTTAAAAACATAGGGTGTGGGACATGTTAGAATATTTTATCTCTTTAAACATTCAAGTGATACCAAGAGCACAAAACAAAGATGTCGATTGCATGACCTCATTGGGTTCTCAATATAACCTACTTGAAGAGATAAAGAAGAAAAATAAACATGTAAAATTAATAGTGAGGCCATCTATTCCTGATAATGCAACTAACTAAAAAGTTTTCAATAGTAATTAGAAAATTTTTAATTTTCTATGAGATTAGGTTGAATTCTTAGACAAAAAGTAGTTAAGACTCCAAGAACAATATGGGGATAAAATCATTCAGTTGAAGACAAACAAATTTCCCATGGGTCTTGTTAATTTGGAAAGTATCTTCAACTCTGATGACTAGATGAAGGATGAGAAGAATAATATCAAGGTCAATGAATAATATTATAAGCCAGTAGTCATCTTAGAAGGCAAAACATTGAAGATCTTAATGGTATGCAGTACTTTTGAAAAGTAAGATTTTATTGGGTTGTGTCAATAATTTGATGATAACTTCACTTGGAGTTATAAAGATATAAGGGGTTTTGACCCTAGATTATCCAAACACCCAATATAACTTTCTCAAAATACCAAGCCTTTTGGATACAAATAGAGACCAATCAATCCAAAAATAGAACATTTTATGAAGAGTGAGCTATCCAAACTAATAGAGGCTAACATCATTTTCCCTATCAAAAACTCATCTTGGGTTACGAACTTGGTCCTTATAAGGAAAATGAATGGTGAAATTAGGATTTATGTAGATTTTGGTAACCTAAATAAATCATCCTTAAACTATCATTATCCCCTTCCACCCATGGAGCAAATTCTTTAAACTATATCAAGATATGAAAGGTTTTCCCTTCTAGACAGTGATTGTGGATATAACCAAATCTTAGTATAGGAATTAGAACATTTCAAGATTACTTTCACTAAAAAATGAGGCATATATTCTTGTAAGAATATGACTTTTGGTCCAATGAATGTTGGTGCTACATTTCAAAGGGCCACGGATATGGCTTTCATGGGTTTGATAAATGAGATGATCCTAGTGTACCTAGATGACGTCACCATTTATTCAAAACATGTTGGTGATCACCTAGTTCACCTTAGGAAAGTTTTTTAAATTTTTAGAGAATTTGGAGTTTCCATCAATCCAAAAAAATTTATTTTTAAAGTTCATGAAGGTAAACTACTAGGACACATTATTTCAAAAGAGGGTCTTGTAATAGACCTAGAGAGAGTAAGTGTTATATCTTCACTAACACTTCCAAGCCATAAAATGGATTAAAATGTTTCCTAGGAAAGACCAATTTTTTAAGAAGATTCATTTAAAATTTTTCCTCCATGGTCAATCCCCTTACTTCCATGCTTAAGAAGGGGGTTAGTTTCAGCTGGACATTTAAAAGAAAGGATAGTTTGAAGCCATCAAGCAGGGTATTTCTAAAGCTCCTACCCTAGTCAACCCCAACTACAAAAATGATTTCATTCTATATGTTTTTGGAGGGGAAGGTATCATATCAACTATCCTGACACAATAAAATAAAGAATAGTTGGAGCAACCTA
This sequence comes from Torreya grandis, assembly GCA_037957365.1. Lineage (NCBI taxonomy): Eukaryota > Viridiplantae > Streptophyta > Pinopsida > Cupressales > Taxaceae > Torreya > Torreya grandis. The sequence goes on along the minus strand of JARHVA010002847.1, from coordinate 2,157,738 downwards.
TATCTTTTTTCAATCAATCCTTGAAAGATTACTAGGAAAAGTATAGTTTTGTTGAGAAGCAAGTATATGATGTAATTAAATATCTAAAAAATATATAGAATATGCTCTCTAATAATAAAATTCATCTGATGGTTAATCACCAAATCATTAAGGAGTTCCTATTGAGCCAAGAAATAAATGAGAAGAGAGCGAGTTGGATCTCAAAAGTCATAGAATATGATGTGAACATCAAAATAACTAAGATCAGGAAAGGGCTTATGTGAATAACTTACTTTTGATATAAATATTATTGATGAATTATTTAATGTAATATACATTTAATATGCATTCCAACCAGCTATTTCACATTCGATCAATAGTTAGATCGGTGACATGACTATCTTTCTACAAACTGGTGAATACCTATATGAGCTCCAGTAGTCCAAGAAAAGGTACTTTAGACTCCAATATATTCCTTATGTTCTTATTGATGGGATATTGTTTAGTAAAGATATGAATGGAGTTATGTTGTGGTGCATTGAGTATGATCAAATTCTTAAGGTGATGAAGGAGTTTCATGATGGCTCATCAGGTGGACATTTATACGTAAGAACCACTACCATAAAAATAATGAGGGCATGATACTATTGGCCTGACCTATTTAAATATGCACATAAATGGATGTGAAATAATGATAAATACACCTATTTTATAGGCAATAAAATATTAGTATCCCTCCCTCTCAAACCAATCCAAGTTGATCAGCCATTTGCCCAGTGGGGATTGAATTTCATCGGCATGATCAATCCACCATTGAGTATAGGCCAAAAATGGGTCCTTACAACAACTGATTATTTCACTAGATGGACTAAAGTGGTTACATTGAAAGATGCCATGGAAGCATATATCCTAAAATTCATAGATGGAATTGTCATGAGATTTGGTGTTCTTTACATCATTATCTTAGATAATGCCAAAACTTTTATGGGTACTTAGGTGAGTGAATGGGTTATAAGGCACAATTTATACTTGAATAACTCATCTAATTATTACCCACAAGCTAATGTCTTGGCTGAATATACTAATAAAAATCTCATAAGGATTATCAAAATGATAATAGAGGATAACAAAAAGACATGGCACACAAAGTTAGAATTAGCACTTTAGGTTGACAAGATCACTCCTAAGAGAGCCATTGGAAATTCCCCATTCATGTTGGTATATATAAATGATGTTAGAGTTATATTATCAATATATTTACCATATTTATAACTCAATCATTAGTTGGATTTGATTGAAAATGATGAAATGATAGTGAGTTGGTAGAACTCATGAAATTAGAAGAAGTCAGGAACCTGTCAATGCAAGTTCTAAGATCAAATTAAGCTTAAATAAAATAACTTTCAATAAAAAGTCATCTGATAGGAGCTTTAATGAATGAGACATGTTTCTAAAATGGGATGTGAAAAGATCTAAACTAATCAAGCATATAAAGTTTGATGCAATATGGAATGGTCCATACATCATAACTCAATGCAAAGGAGCAAATGCATTCCAACTATCGAAGCTTGATGGATTAGAGCCACATATCCCAGTCAACAAGATATACCTCAAAGCTTGCTTCTGAAGTTGGAATTATTTCCAAAAAATTATATATATTAGGTTTAGTTGGTTCTCCCAAATAAGTGCCTCTCGCATAAGTCTATAACTCATTATGAGTTTTATTTCCTTACTTTGTTTGTATTTTTTTCTCCCTATTTTATTCTTGTTTAGGAAATTCCTAGTTTTGTTCTTCTCCAGTTAAAGTTTGTTAAGTTTAAAATGAATCCATGCCCAATGAACTAGAATGCTACTAGAAATAAATTGATTAGTAGGAAATCACCTCGTAGAGGTCACCAAAAATGTTGATATTTCTAACCAAAAATATCAAAACATAGTATACCCTAAGGGAGACCAATAAATTTTTTGGGAAAAAGCTTTAAAGTGACCAAAGAAACTATTTTCCATACCTAGTAGAAACCAAAGATTTGGGTGCATTTTGTAACTTACAAAGTTGTAAAGTGCACCCAAACCTTCGATTCCTGCTAACCCAATGCCCAACAGAAAATGGAGATTTGAGTAAAATTTGAAACTTGAAAAGTTTCAAAATGTACCCAAACCTACACTCCCCAATTTTCCAATGTCCAATAGAAATCAGTGCTCTAGTTGTTCTTTGTAACTTTTCAAGTTGAAAATTGTAAGTGAAACCCTACCTTTCACTCTTGCCTAGTAATCACAACAACCGGAACTCTAGTTGTACTTTTAAACTTACAAATTTGAAAAGTGTAACTCAATTTCCTCTTTATGTTTCCTCCACCAAACCACTTAGTAGAAAGTAGAGATCAAAATGCAAAATACAATTTTGTAACTTAAAAAATTGCACTACAACTCCAAAACCCCACTTCTCCTACCATCTTCCCAATTATCACCTTAATTAGCATTAAGTGTAGAATTTTATTAATAAAATTAGGTTTTTTAAGTTATAACCTAAAATATCTAAAATCATTTAATGCTTATCAAGACATGATTCATTTTGGTGCCTCATTCTTTGGGAGAGATTAAAAAAGCACAACTCAAAGAAGAAAGGGTTCAAATACAAGTTTTCAATGGATTTCTCCACTCCTCTATCATTTTTTGAAGTGCCTAGTAATAGCATGTTTCATTTCCAATTGTCTAATCCAATAAACACTCCATTACAAGATAAAGAGAAGGATGCTTGCATGAAGTTTCTTGGATTTTCTTGCTCTATAACTGGGCATAATATTTTGTTAACTCCCTCTCTTTCAAGAGAGTATTTTGTATAAATATGGGTACCATGGCATAACCCATATATATTTTTGTTATTAGATATATTATTTTGATTTTTAAAGAATTGATCTACATGCTGTAACTTCAAAAATGATAATAGATTAAATTTTTGCCTCCCTTATCTATGTTATCTTTGTCTATTAGTGGATCTTTATTGTATTTGTGAATGCTCTAAATCTTATTTTAATCATATAGATTCATCTATGGTATTCATTTCTGCCCTTTTGAAAACTTGTTGAGAGAAAATAAATAATCGTGTTCCTTATATGATAAGTGTCCAATAATATCTTTGGTTTCATGTTTGTATAAGTTTGTGCTTTAATACATTTCAGTATATCTATTGTTTTACCATGTTAATACAAAGAAAGCATTAATCTCAACTATAATCACTTGGTATAATCACCATTTTCTATTTTTAAATTTCATTCTAAAACTCTTTTCTTCACAAGTCAAACCTTAGTTAGGAGCAAGATCACTAAGAAGTAGTATTTTGATGTGAACTAGCAATACATCAGTTGCACTAAACTTAGTAAAAGGAAGTTGGCCTTCTCCATAGGTTCACCTCAATTCACCAAGGTCCCATAACTTGGAGGTAATCCCATTGCATCATTATATTTCTCATAGTTTGTAACTCATACTGCAGCATACCACCACACAAAGGCAGGTGAAAAATCTAAGTCATAACAATTATCTCACTCTTGAATAACCTATTCATCATAACCCTAAAATTTCCAAAAAGGGTTAAATTTTAGGAGAACTTGACCTTTGAGTATTCTTGTGCAAAACTCTAGTTTTACCTTGGTTTTTAGATTCATGTGTTTATTTTCAATTCTGATTTGCTTCAATTATTCACATCTATGTCTTCATTTATAAACAATGGAAAATCCTAATCACAAAGATAGTTTTGAATTGGAATAAAAATAAGCATTAATCACTCATTTGAATGCAAATAAATATTTAATTGATGCACTTTTTTATGTTACAATAGATTAAATCGATAAACATTCTAAGGTCATTGCCTCTACATCTAATAATGAACTCTTAGATGGTTTTACTCTTACTACATCTTCCATGAGAACCATTAGTACTTCAACCCCATTACTAGTTTCAATGCGTATTTCAACATAAATTTTTGCATCCCCTTTGGTGACTTCTCAAACTTCAAACCTTAGTGATCAAAATGTGCAATATATTAGACAAGTTATAAAACTTTTACAAGCAAAGATTACCACCATTGAGAAAAATTCTATGAAATCATCCCATGCTATTGATTCCAAATATGTATAGCATAACCCTCTTACACTTGAGATATATTTTGTCTCTTTTCCAATGGGTTTTATTGCACCCAAGTCCACACTTTATGATGGCAAGGGTGATCCTGAGAAACAACTTTGATTCTTTTATGTGGCATCCCTTGATTATGCTTCTAATGAAAATTTTTTGAAAAAAATATTTCCAAGTTTAAAATATTGTGCTTTGATATGGATCCATGATCTACCAATATAATCAATAAAGTCATTCAAATCCCTATCTAATTAATTTTTAGCATATTTTATTACCAAAAATATGTCATATGCATAAATTTACCAGATCAAACAAGGAACCAATGAACTAATTAATGAATATGTCTTGAGATATAAGACAATGTTGTCCAAAATGACAAATCCAATGGTGAATAAAGAAATTTAAGGAATATACATGTAATGTTTTCTTTCTCCCTTACATAAGTCTATTGTTTTCAATAAATTCAAATATTTTGATGACTTATGCCATATTTTTTGAGATAGAGAAATGAAACTTTTTGCATTAAACAAGCTCAAGTATGTAGATAACACACCAACTACATCCACTAACAAATTTCATATAGAACCAAATTACAAGGTCAAACCTATTGAGGATAAAAAGGACATAAATACCATGGTTAATACAATGTCATAACCTAACATGTTCATCTTATCCAATGCACCTAATAAACAATTAACATGATTACTTGGGTCTTTAGCTTCATTACTTTTGAATCTTGTAGTGTCATCTCATATCTCTCCATCCTCCTATGGTGATTGATATGAGTCAACCTTTACCAAAAGGATATGATGACAATGCCTACTGTGACTACCACTAATGTGTAGGAAATTATATGAACATATGTGACAAACTAAATCACAAGATACAAGACCTTATTGATAGTGATCAAATTACCTTTGAGGATTATCCTATAGATTCAAGATCACAACTAAATGATCATCAAAATAAAAAATATTCAAAAATTCATTTCAAGATTATTCTAAGACAACTATGCAAGATAAAGTGTCATATCATGCACATTCTCCTCCATCCCATTATGGGCATCCATTAGATGGGATTATTGGCACATTTAAACATGAGATACCTCCTATGGTTATGAGACCTTATTTTTCATTTGATGAGAATGAAATTGTGGATGATGAATCAGATCTTATTTCCTTATTTATCAAGGTGTATATTGATCATCAACCTATACATAATTTTATGATTGACAATGGTGATAGTGAGAATACATGTACCAAGACATTCGCCACACATTTGGGATACACACATGATTACTTATTCCCTTCAACCAAAATGATAAAATAATTTGATGGGAAGCTACAATAAGTTTTTGGTGAGATTGATTTACCTCTTCAAGTTGGTTTAACACATATGAACACTAACTTTTTAGTTATGCCACATATGAGAGTCTTTGATTGGACATCCTTGGATACATAATCATCAAGAAGTAACTTCCATAGTACAGGGTTATCTTAAATATATTTATGCCAATAAGGTAACTATATTTTTTGGGATTCCATATGAACACCTTTAAAAAAATCAAATTTTGTTCCATGATAGTTGATTATACAACCTACTGTGATTAATCATGTGTAAAAGAATAAGAAACATGCAACCCCTTTCCTAGGTTCCCCATACTTGAGATATCTTTTCATCATATATTTACAGTAGACTCTTTGAGATCCTCATTCACACCTACATGGCACAGCCATTTACCTACAACAAAATACCATGTTTCAAAATGGGTAACATGACCCACTATTACACCAAGGAAATTACAAAGTACACAAAAGTGGGTTTAATGAACTCCTACACTTTTTATTCCTACTTCACAATCGTAGAGTCCTATGAGACATACACAAAGCATCATAAACTCTACACATGTTGATTTGGCACATATGCATGATCCTTGGTAGCATGACCAGTTTATTATACCAAATTTAATGTATAGATCACACTATGAGCCTCCTTTAGATGGAATCATCGACTAGCACTCTCCTTCCAAACATTACAAAATTTAAAAATAAAAATAAAAATTCTAAAAAAATTCAAATATTTAATAAAATACAAAAACATTCAAAAAAATTAAATATACCAAAAATATTTAGCATTCCACATGTTTAATAGATCTTTGCATATGTTATTAACTTATATTAGTAGATGGAATATCATTTATATACACACATATGTTTCATGGGTACTTGAGTGTGATATGGGCATACATTAGACCCATTATATCTCAAGGCATGCAAATTTTGGACCTTTTCTCTTCCATTGTGATACACTACCTTGGGGGCATCTTCATTTTATATGATCACGGTTAACATAGGTTCTATTGTTTTATGATCATCTTTTCATTATCTTGTAGAGACTATATATCTTACACATGCCTATATTCATATTGTTATCTTACATAGTCGATTTGATATGTTATTCTACATGAAATTTTCTTAACAATGTACGCATGAACTAGAATGACATGCTTATGCTAGTTGATTATATCTTATTACTTCATCTATTTTCTTTACCTTAATTGATTATACTTATTATTTTCTTCTTTGTCTTGCTTATGGAACGTTTTGAGCACATTCCCTTGAATTTTTCCATAGTTTCCTAAGTGTTTCTTGTTTATTTGGTGTGTAGACATTTGCATATGTCTTCCACTTCTATGTGTGGAATTAAAAATTTTACTTTGTTTGTGTTATCCTTATACCCCTCTTTTTGTGACATTTAAGTGCTCTTGCATGTGTGCTTGATTGCTTATTGAGATTATTATCTTTTAGATGTTGCCATGATTCTTATCATGAATCTTAGGGCTTGTTATGTATGCATCCTATGAGCTTTATTAATGTATATACTTTAAAATGACACTACTATATTCTTTTTTTACTACATGATTCACACAAATACAACATAGTTATCTTATCCTTTTGAGATAAGGTGATTATCACTTTTTTTAAATCCCCACCTCAAAAAGAGGCATACTAGTGGGGGCATGTCATAGAAGATATGACTCTATAGACTTACAATTAATAGAATGAGAAGAATTTGATTCAGTTTACATGATTCTGATGTACATTTGGGACATAATTATATACATTGGGAATAAATTTGTGAAATATATTTTCAGATTTATGGTACATATTATATACATGTTATAGAGTAGAGGTTACATTTTAACAGATAATTTAAATTAATACATATTCAAGGTGTACACATACTAAATTATAGATACACTTTCAAAATTATACATACATTTATGCACCAACCTTACCAAGATGCAACATTTGGGCTTTTATCTTCTATAATAGTTGGCTCTTTTTTATTAGTGTGATTGAGTTTTTTCACCCTCAATGGATTTGGAACTATGGCTATATTATTTTGGGTTTACATGGTTACACCATTAAACTCATGTGAGATTGGCTAAATTGGATAGATTAGTTATACTTGAGTTGTTTGATTGATATTTTGTGCATTCAATATGTTGTTCCCAAAATCTGTCACTTGTTTCTATGGACAACATGCTGATCATTTTGGTCCTATAGGCCAAAATGGTCTCTTTCTTTCTTTCAAAATGTTTAGAGTAGTTAATTTTTTCAAATATTCAAGCCTTTTCAACTAAAGAAGTCACAAGTTCAACATGTGGGCTTTCTCAAAGGGAAGTTCAAAACACTTAAGGCATTTTCTTACTATTTTGAGGATGGTTCAACACTGAGGTTTAATAAAAAGACTTAATGGTAGGATTCAAACAATTGGAATGAACCATTGAACCTTGCCTTCGCAAGGTTCAAAGGTTTAATGAGTTCAAAGGTTCAACAGTTTCGATGGACTTAAAGAATAAAAGGATTTGAAGAGTTAAGATTGAACCATTGAACCTTGAACTTCGAAAGGTTCAATGAGTTCAAAAGACTTAGAGAATGAAAGGATCTAGAGAGTTTGAAGCTTCAAAATATTCAAATAAATAGATTTGAACCGTTGAACTGTTGAACCTTAAACTTTAAAAGGTTCAAAGGTTCAAAGGGTTCAAAGAGTTCAAAGTTTGAGCGGAAGATTCGAGTGAATGGATGAAGTAGAAAATTATAGAAAGAGGTTCAACTAAATGGTTCAACAAAATGGTTTAAAGAAATGGTTCAACCGAAGAAGAAAACCAAGTGAATGTGGCCCTTTACAAAACATTGAGTCACTGAACCATTGAACCGCTGAACCATTGAACCTTTGAACCAAAAGAGTTCAAGGTTCAAAGGTTCAAAGTGTTTCAAGTGACCAATGATGTCTTCACGGACGTAAAATTTAAGGTGATTTAATAACTATTGATTTTTAAAAGACTTGAGAACAAACTCAGTGACCAGCCAAGAAAAGAGCTGAAGAAGCCAGCTGAAAGTGAGAAGATAGCCTCGAGAGCTCAGATCACCAGGAAGAGACAAAATGTGATAAGGAAAGAGGGAATAACTACAGAAAGTCTAGAAATATCTGTAGAAGAGTTATTCCAGTAGGTGGAACAGTCCACCAGGTGGACATCAAAAAGAACAAACATTCAAAGGTGCAGCCTATTTTTCTACATTTAGTAAAGGTGAATAGACAGTTGTATAAGCGTCATAAAGAAGACCAGACAAACCATGCTTAGGAGGAGACATTTGAGATGATTCAAAATGCCAAAGTCAAGGCTGATGATCTATTCTAGCATGGACCTTTAATAGATATTCAATGTATTCAATTCAGCATGGGCCATTTTCATGAAAACAAGTGCTCAAGTCTTTTTTGTGATGCTACATATTGTAATCTCTAATTTTTGTATAGGAGATATCTCTCTGTTATTAGAATCAAAACTCTACCTAAATTGAAGGGCATTCTTGAGACTTTGAGCTTAGATTGTTAATCATATTTTATTAAGTGAATGAGAAAGCAAGTGACCTTTCAGACTTTGTGTTGAAATAGCTTATGTTATCTAGGAAATTATTCTTATGTCTTATTTCCTAAATATAGTCTTGTCCATTTAATCAAATAAGCAGAACTAGTGAAAATAACCTGGAAGGTGTTCTGAAGTTGACTGTGGGAAACTTTGTGCTACCATAATTGTCTTTAATTTGTTGTGTGTTTTGTATTTTACTATAAAGGATATTAGAGAGATTTTGAGCTACGTTTATCCTTCGTAATCTTTTACTCTGTTGTAGTTGAAGTGGAGAATTTGTGCTACACTTCATTCTACTGTGTTACTTTCTCTTAATCAATGGGAAAAGCAATGAAATACTTTGTGCTTTCATGGGTTTCTTGTGGTTACAGTTACCACCTAAGAATAATTCTTGCTATTTGCTGAATACCATTTCTGAAAGAAGAGAAGTATCTTCAGTAATTACACAAGAATTTTCCTCTGTTTTATGAACATCATCTCTAAAAAAAGAGAGATGGATGGTATGATTTCACCCCTGTGTCTATTTTTAGCTTTTATATATATATATATATATATATATATATATACTATAAATTATAGGGAACCTCCCCTTGCTGAGAGGGGAGATTTATCTCATTTTGGCTGTGGTCACCACACCTATTTTGTTGCATAAATCTCCTTATGATGTGGTTCATGTAACCATTTTGTTGTCAGTCAGCTGGTGACAAAATATTCACCCAACAGTTTTTGGTAACTCTATTGGGGAAGAACAAGTATCTTGAAGCCTCAAGATTCAAATTGAAGCAGTTCCAGTTCTTTTCCATTTTCATTTTACACTCTGGTAGATCCACCATACATGCGAAGCTAGAGATCTCAAGGTATTATTGACCCTATATTTGAGTTGGTGAAACTAAGTAATTTTGATCTTTTTCCTCCACCATCTTGCCTTCAGTGAACCAGGATATTTCTTTCTATAAACATCAGGTCCCTAATACCATGTAAAGCTACTCTTTCTTCTTCTAGCAGAGCTTTTTCCATACATATCTAATAGAGATTTATTATCCCTCCTTTCAATAGCCATATCATGGCATCTCAAGGCCCCTAGGGTAATACTTTTAGTCCCCTGAATCTGACCCCACCTCTAGATGAACTACCCCGTAGTTCAAGAAAAAAAATTTCCAAGTTCTATGGTGATGGGAAGGTTCATCCTGATGAACATATTGCAACATTTTACATATCTTGTGGTGTGATAGGCATTGAATATGAAGACATAGCAGTCAGACTATTTGTGGAAACATTGTAAGGCACTGCTACAGACTGGTTTTATCATTTGTAAGCCCAAACAATGACTGATTGGAACACTCTCAAGGCCAAATTTGAGGCTAGAATCAAACCTATAGAAGATGCACATGCCTTGTTAGCCTAGCTTATGCAAATGAAGAAGGAGCCTCATAAACCCATGAGAGACTTCATTGATAAATTTGACAAGCTGAAAAATAGGATTCCCACATTTGTTTAGCTGACACTTGAGAATCTTAAATGCTTCTTCATCAATTCTTAGCTTCTTGAAGTGAGTTTCCTGTTGAGGTAGGCTGGCCACATAGATCTTGTTGCAGCTCAGATTTTGGCCACTAAGGTTGAAGATGATCTTATCTTGGTAGGAAAGATAAGAAGAGATCCTAACAGAAGTAAATCTTCTTCATCTTTTAAATATTCTTCTATAGGTACCACTAATCCTATGGTGTAAAAGCTAGCAAATGAATTGCTAGCTCTAAAAAAGCAAATGGCACAAGGAATGTCTGCTCTTTATTATCGAGATATACCAAGGAGGATATTTCCCAAACAGTTGTATCAAGGTAATGCTACCAAAAATCAAGGGCAACCAAATCACCTTCCTCCCCCATCAGGGAAGCTTGCCATTGAAGAAGGACTAGCTAACCCAGCAGTTGGTTATCTTGAAACTAAATTTAATTTTTCTTTCCAACCTGAGTTGAACCAAGAAGATGATGCTGATCTCTTTGAAAAAGGCCAAGAAGAATTAGCTGGTGACTCCAACATTGGTTTCCTGAATTACCAGGATAAAGTGAGAAGTAAAAGAGAAGTGTTTGATGGATCATACACTATATTTACCAGGTCCCAGAACCAGTCAACTCAACACGCTGCTGATAAGGGAAAAATAGGGGAAGAATCTTGACCAGCAATTTTAATTTCTAAATGAGGGGCTTCTCTGCCTTTCTAAATAAAGGACCCGATGAGCAATTAAAAATTAAGTACCTCAAACAATCCTACACCTTTTGCTTCAATTTCATAGACCAGTCCCACACCCAATAAAACCCAAAATGATAGACTTCGTTCCTCTGTTCCTAGTTCTTTTCAGTCATTTGATATAATTGACCATGCTAAGAAGACCAAAATTATAATGTCTGAGTTTGAATTCTTGCAATTGAAGCCTGAGCAATTGGATAGGTTAGTTCAATGCATTAAAAATAAAACTATCCTTGCAGGACAAGAAATTTTGAAAGTAACTCCTGGTCCCCCAAAAAACACATCCGCCTGAAATAATCTTGTCATCACTCCTCCAGCTGCCCCTAGGAAGATAGAACCATTTTATGTTTCCATGTTGATAAATGGTCATCAACTGAACAATTACATTATAGATTATGGCACCTCTGACAATGTGATGCCCACCAAGGTGGCAGAATCTCTTGGTCTCACACTGACTAAAACTTTTGGGAGATGTTTATCCATGGAAAATAAACAAGTGCCACTTCTGGGACAAATCAAAGATGCCCAATTTGCATTTTCGGCCTTCCCAAATAAGAGAATTAAAATGACAGTCCTGGTGGCCGACATTCCAGCCTCCTACAACATTCTGCTTGGGCAAAATTTTTGCAAGGATGTTGGTGGAGAATTGAGCATGGACCTATCTAAGGTGAGGATCCCTATCAAGGGCATCATGCAAAGGCTGCTCCCTAAGAAGGAATTGAAGTACATTGTCACCCAAACATCAGCCCCTAAAGCTCAAATTCTATTTGAATCTTTAGGAATGGGTAATTACTTTCTATCTACTAAAGACATTCCTATTTCAGTAGATGAAAATTCCATAGGAGACAATCCAAAAAATTTAGATAAGACATCAGAAGATTTGGTAGGGTGCTGTACACATGAAAAAGTATCTTCTCTTCCTAATGAAGAAAAATCTGAAAGAAGATCAAATTCTAATGATTTCTGGATTCTTGAATTTGATGGCAGCAATTCTTCTACTAGTTTTAGAGCTAGAGTTGTTTTGATATCTCCTCAAGGAGATATTTTTCTATATTCATATAAGTTTTAGTTTAGAAACACTAACAACACTATTGAGTATGAATCGTTGTTGTTTAGATTAAAAGTTGCTCAAGATAAAGGTGTTAAACTTCTTCATGCCAAAGGAGATGTTGAACTGGTGGTTTTTTAGGTGAAGAACCTATATCAAACCAAGAATGAGATATTGCAACATTATCACAATCTAGTGTGGGACTGCATTGAAAGCTTTAATGCTTTCAATATTTCTATCATGCCTAGAGAATTCAACAGTCGAGCAGATTCATTAGCCATCTCTGCAACTCCCTTGGTCCCTCACCAAGATTTTAAAGAAGATAGGTACACTATCGAGTTGGTCTTTCGACTAAGTGTACCTGATAATGCCAACCATTGGTAGGTATTTAATGGTGACAACCAAATCATTGCTTTTCTGGAATAGATGGATAGCTTTGAAAAGCTTCATTTTGAAGGTAGTGAATCTCCACTATGAGAATTAGCTCTAGAAACAAATTTAGAAACTGATGAAGAGTTCCTTCAGCTTAAAGGGAATAAAATTCCCAAAGTATTAGTTTCTCTTGAGAAGCTATTCAATAAGCATGATAGGTGTATCAAGAATCCATAAATAGATTCAAAATCCTCTAAGGATTTTGATCAAATAAATTTGAGCACAGAAGATAATCCCAAAATGGTCAACATTGGGAATTGTTGTACCCATGATGAAAAACTCAAATTTATCACACTGCTTCACCATTACATTGATGTTTTGGCATACTCTTATGATGATCTGAAATCTCTCAGACCTGAAGAAATCTAGCATGAAATTCTTCTCAAGGTTGGGTCATTGCCTCACAAGCAGAAACAAAGGCAGTACAACCCTAGGATATCAGGTACTATTCTTTTTGAGATACAAAAAATGTTGAATGCAAGAATTATTTTTCCAATCCATCATTCCACCTAGATTGTGAACATAGTCCCTATGAGAAAGAAGAATAGAGAAAATCACCTGTGTGTTGATTTCAAAAATCTGAATCAATCATCTTTAAAAGACAATTATCCCCTACCCATCATGGATCAACTTCTATAGATAGTGACTGGCACTGAGATGTTATCAATGCTAGATGGTTTTTTAGGATATAATCAAGTGGAAGTTGGTGAAGTAGACCAACATAAGACTGATTTTACAACACCTTGGGGCACCTTTGCATATTGCAGAATGCCTTTTGGCTTGATCAATGCTGGTGCCACTTTCCAAAATGTGATGGATCTTTTTTTTAGAAATGAAATGTAGAAGTTCATTACGGCATACCTTAATGACTTGATAGTCTTTTCTAAATATCATCTTGATCATGTGCATCATCTACAACAAGTGTTGGAGCGATGTCGGCAAAATGGTATTTCTCTTAATCTCAAGAAGTCAATTTTTGCGGTTACAAAAGGTAAACTTTTCAGTTACACTGTATCTCGAGAAGGCATAAAGATCAACCTAGAAAGTGTCCAATCCATCCAAGAGCTTACTCTTCCTACTAATAAGATTGTGGTCCATTCTTTCTTTGGAAAGGTGAATTTTCTATGAAGGTTCATTCCTGAATTCACAGAAAAGACTCACCACATTGTCAACATGATTAAGGGTAAAGCTACTTTCAGCTAGACTGAAGAAGGAAAATTAGCATTTCAATACATCAAGGAAGCTATTGCCCATGCCCCAATCCTAGTTTGTCCTGATTACACCAAAGAATTTGTGATATACATCTATGCTTCTAAACATACGCTCTCAGCCATCTTAGTTCAGAAGAACAAAGAAGGTGTGGAGTCCCCCATATATTTCATGAGTTATCCTCTCAAAGCTCATGAGCTGAAGTATTCAAACATGGAGAAGCATGCTTATGTTGTGTTAAAGGTGGTAAAGTACTTCTGTTTTTACATCTTGAACTCACACACTATTGCTTTAGTTCCTGATACAATAGTAAAGTCTATTTTAACTCAGCAAAAGTTTGGAACTAAAAGGGGCAATTGAATTGCTAAAATTTAGGAGTTTAATCTTTTTATCAAACTAATGAAGCTTGTGCATGGAAGGGGTCTCTACTAATTAATTGTTGATAACTTATCAAAAGAAGCAGGGTAGGAAGAAACAGAGGTTGAAGGCATGCCTACAATTCTCTTTGTCATCACTACGAATGAGTGGTATTCCAATATTGCTCATTTCCTTACCTATGGTGAGTATCATGCCCACCTATCTCATAAATAAAAGAGGACTATTAAGTTGAAAGCTACCAAATTTGTCCTGTGGGACAACAATTTATACAAGAGGACTCTTGATGGGGTGTTCCTTCGTTGTGTGGATAAGGTGCAACAGAACAAACTTTTGGAGACTTTCCACAATTTGGCTTGTGGAGGACATTTTTTTGCACTTGTGACTGCCCATAAGATTTTGTGAGCTAGGTACTATTGGCCTACTCTATTTCAAGATTCATACGCTTGGGTACGTAGATGCGAGCTATGTCAATAGTTCGTTGGCAAACCCAAGTTGGCAGCATTACCTCTCAAGCATGTGGTGATAGAAGAACCATTTCAGCAATAGAGAATTGATTTTATTAGCACTGTAAATCCATCCTCGAGTGCTAGACATGATTATGTCCTCACAGCCACAAACTACTTTACCAAGTGGGTGGAAGCCATTCTAGTCAAGCATGTTACTTCAGAAGTAGTATGTAATTTTTTCAAGGAAAATATCATTTCCAAGTTTGAGGTCCCAACCGAGATTGTAACAGATAATGCAACCAGTTTCTCTTCTCATGAGATTACCCAATTTTGCTACTATTATGGGATTATTCTCTCCCATTCTTTTGACTATTATTTACAAAGAAATGGTCAAGAAAAATCAAGTAACAAGAACCTAGTGACCATTATCAGAAAGCTAGTAGATGACAATCAGAGAACCTGACATAAAGCATTACTTGATGCTTTATGGGTAGACAGAATTACACCCAAGAGGGTGATAGGTATGTCCCCATTTCAACTTCTATATGGTCTAAATGCAGAGATACCAATCACTCTGGAATTAACAACATTGAAGTTGGCAAAGGTAGTAGAAGATTCAACTTTTGAAAGTTCCATCGATAAGAGGATCATGTGCTTGATTGAACTTAATGAGCAATGAACTATGGTGGTGGACTGAATTGTTGTGCATCAAAGTCTGGTGAAGAGACTCTTCAACCAAAAAGTAAGGATCCATGATTTTTAGGTTAGAGAACCAAAAGGAATGCATGGAAAATTAGATTCATTATGGAGAGGCCCATTTTCCATTCATCATTTAAATGGTGAAAATAGTTTCTTGCTAAAATATCAAGATGGAATGCCATCTACTTTGCCTCACAGTGGGCAGCATCTGAAGCACTTTAATCCTTGAAGTATCAGATAAGTCTATTTGTATATATGTATAGTCTTTCTTTGTTTTTATTTTTTCATTTTTTTTTGCACCTTTCTTTTTGGGTAGCATGACTCCGTATCCCAATGGCATAGATGAAGGCATTGAGATTTTGGATTCTACTCCCTTTGATTGTTTCAAAATTTCAATCAATGGAAGTTCCCCAACTGGAGCCAGCTTTTATTCCCAAAATACATCACTTATTTTTTTGGAAAACATGCAAATCATTTTAGTCCTATAGGCCAAAATGGTCTCTTTCTTTCTTTCAAAATGTTTTGAGCAGTTAAGTTTTTCAAATATTCAAGCCTTTTCAGCTAAGGAAGTCATAGGTTCAACAAGTGGGCTTTCTCAAAGGGAAGTTCAAAACACTTAAGGCATTTCCTTAGTATTTTGAGGATGGTTCAATGCCGAGGTTCAATCAAAATACTTAATAGTGGGCTTCAAAAAATTAGAATGAACCATTAAACCATTGAACCCCACCTTCGCAAGGTTCAAAGGTTCAACAGCTTCGACAGACTTAAATAATAAAAGGATTCGAAGAGTTAAGATTGAACCATTGAACCTTGAACTTTGAAAGGTTCAAAGGTTCAACGAGTTCAATGAGTTCAATAGACTTAGAGAATGAAAGGATCCAGAGAGTTTGAAGCTTCAAAGGATTCAAAAAAATAGATTTGAACCATTGAACCGTTGAACCTTAAACTTTGAAAGGTTCAAAGGGTTCAAAGAGTTCAAAGTTCAAGCAAAAGCTTCAAGTTAATGGATGAAGTGAAAGATTCCAAAAATAGGTTCAACCAAATGGTTCAAAGAAATGGTTCAATCGAAGAAGAAAACCAAGTGAACGCAGCCCTTTACAAAACATTGAGTCACCGAACCATTGAACCACCGAACCATTAAAACTTTAAACCAAAAAATTTTAAGGTTCAAAGGTTCAAAGTGGTTCAAGCAACTGGTGACATCCCCATGGATGTCAAATTTAGGGTGATAGAATAACCATTGATTTTCAAAAGACCTGAGAACAAACTTAGCGACCAACCAAGAAAAGAGCCAAAGAAGCCAACTGAAAGCGAGAAGATATCCCCGAGAGCTCATATCACCAAGAAGAGACAAAATGTGGTAAGGAAGGAGGTAACAACTACATAAAGTCCAAAAATATCTACAGAAGAGTTATTCCAATAGGTGGAACAGTCCACCAGGTGGACATCAGAAAGAGCAAACATTCAAAGGCATGGCCTATTTTTCTACATTAAGTAAAGGTGAATAGACAGTCGTGTAAGCATCATAAAGATGACTAGATAACCCATGCTTAGGAGGAGACATTTGAGATGATTCATAACACCAAAGTCAAGGCCGATGACCTATTCTAGCATGGCCCTTTCACAGATATTCAATGCATTCAATTCAACATGGGTCATTTTCATGAAAATAAGTGCCCAAGTCTTTCTTGTGATGCTATATATTGTAATCTCTTATTTTTTTATAGGGGACATCTCTCTGTTATTAGAAGCAAAACTTTGCCCAAATTGAAGGTCATTCCTGAGACTTTGAGCTTAGATTGTTAATCATATTTTATCAAGTGAATGAGAAAGCAAGTGACCTTTCAGACTTTGTGTTGAAATAGCTTGTGTTATCTAGGAAAGTGTTCTTATGTCTTTTTTCCTAAATATAGTCTTGTCCATTTAATCAAATAAGTAGAACTAGTGGAAATAACCTAGAAGGTGTCTTGAATCTGACTGTGGGAGACTTTGTGCTACCATACTTATCTTTAGTTTGTTGTGTGTTTTGTGTTTTAATGCAAAGGATATTAGAGAGACTTTGAGATAAGTTTATCCTTTGTAATATTTTACTCTGTTGTAGTTGAAGTGGAGACTTTGTGGTACACTTCATTCTCCTATGTTACTTTGTCCTAATCAGTGGGAGAAGCAATGAAAGACTTTGTGCTTTCATGGGTTTCTTGTGGTTACAATTACTACCCAAGAGGAATTCTTATTGTTTGTTGAATACTATTTCTGAAAGAAGAGAAGTACCTTTAGCAATTACCTAGGAATTTTCCTCTATTCTATGAACATCATCTCTAAAAAAAGAGAGATGGATGGTATGATTTCACCCTTGTGTCTATTTTCAGTTTATATATATATACTATAAATTATAGGGAACCTCCCCTTGCTGAGAGGAGAGATTTATCTCATTCTGGTTGTGGTCACCACACCCATTTTGTTGCATAAATCTCCTTATGTTGTGGTTGATGTAACCATTTTTCCGTCAATCACCTGGTGAAAAAATATTCACTCAACACAATAAACTTGGCATAATTCATCCTTATACCAAATTGGGTCATGATCACCCTCTAATTTTTCCTTTTCGTATCTCCAAGGTTCATTTTTGAACCTATCTCTAATGCTTTAGTTAGGAAACATATTTACCAAGATAAACTACCATGTGGTAATATGGTTGCATTGACACACATGTATATTCCTTCCTTACTCTCTTTCTTTCAAATATTTTCAAATTATTCAATTTCAGATTATATGCACTAATTACACTTGTAACATGATCTTGATTGGAGTTCATTCACATATAAAAAATTAAAATGGGCCTAAGAAAATACAAGGTGTGTTCTACATACCATGGTATTCTTTCTTTCCTTTAACCTATTAATTTCATCCTTATGCATTACTATATTTAAGGGGGAATGAGGGGGCTAATGTAGATGCTTAAATCTAAATTTATATGTTAAACTAGTCTTGTACACTTGAAAAATATATCTTAAGGTTATACCCTTCAGTTTGACCTTCATTTCAGCCAAAAGGCTCACACTTACCACCTCATTGGGTATAATTTCTTACTTCTTAGTCCAACCATGATTATTTTGATTATCTAGATCACATGTAACCATAATATGTCTAAAATTTGATATATATTCTTTACATTCAGTTACAAAACCTTAGCAACTTTCACTCATCTTGTACAGTTGTGTTTAAGGTAGGAAAATATTTTCAATTCTATTATCCCTGATCTAATGCAAGTGTCCTTACCCTAAAAGCACTCAAATTTGAAAATATTTCAAAGTGTATAGGTCAGCCTAATAATGTCATTAACCCTTTCATGAGGATTATTTTAAAATAGTTAGTATAAATACAAGTAAAAGCATACTCATTATCCATTTAGGATACATTTATCATATATCAAGTAAGCGTAGATGTACTACTAAATTTTAAAGTGCACAACTAATCTATTTTACTCTATTTATTCTTGTTTACACATAAATCATAGGAACAATCATACGACATGTCTAAAGCATTCAAAAGATAGCCCATGAGTCATATTTGTCAAGTTATAAGATAGATCACTACATGCATTGGCATATAGTATATTTCACCCTTTTGTGAACACATTCCCACACGTAGGGGATAATTGTATAGTCTAAGGCCCTCTTTGGAATATTGGCTATGTAGGTAGTGCTCATTGATAGAGGGGTTATTAGGGTCAGTTTGACACTGTGAGCCCACTGACCTATTTTTCATAAGATAACTTAATATAAGGTGGAGAACTAGGGTTTGATCTATAAATAGTCATTGACATCCTATGCATGAGATTCAAATACATCAAATGAAAGGTGACAAAAAATCCAAAAAGACCTAGGCAGTCACATATTGATACAACAAACATTATATACATGATAGTTATGTCAGGATTTATTAGTAGCAATGATACAAGTTTCCACATGGTGATACAAATTTACAAGTAACCAAAAATAATATTTCTAGAATCTAATGACTTTTTTTTTATAATAGACAACATGTTTCTACACCTGTGCATCTTAGATCTATCTACACATCATTTCATAAGCTAAGTATTATTTCTTATTTAACATTGTGAAATAAAAATACTATTTATCATTGTACTTTTTATATTTAGTATTTTTTAATTCAACACTAAAATTGAATATCACAAACTAAATTATTTAATTAACCTACTTTTAGGAATAGGATATCTCACTTTTGAATAGCCTATTCCTCAACCCTAAAATTTCTAAAAAGGTTTAAATAATTACCTAACTGGATTCATATAAATAAAAATTAAACCCATACTTAGTACTCATTTTTCACTTATCTATTAATCATCTATACACTACTTCAAACTAATAAAATATGACCTATTCTTCCCAAATTGAAAATCAAGCAATAGAAATAGCCACCAGCAAAGTCTAAAACACATCAAGTTAAGTCAAGACTGAATGTTGTCAATATCAAAGCCATTTTTCTAATTGCATTCATATGTAAAAATAACATAATTTTGCATTCACACTAAGGGGAATAACTATATATGGCTTAATTTCCATCTTTGGAGTATTGGATATATAGGCATTGGTCAATCATCAATTATTGGGATTGGGGTCAACTCAACCTAATTATGCTTCCTCACTTTTTACAAGTTTTCATCATTCACAAGTGGAATTAGGGTTTCAAGGAGAAGGAAGTTGATTGTTGGAGTTGTTCATGTACTCAAGGGTCACAAATTTTACAAATAGATAATATCAAATAGGTGCACTACATGTTATGGTCATAGAGAGACAAACCTACCCAAGAGAGTAACATCAACCCTAGATAGTAATGTTGGCATTCATTCCCAAACCTGATGGTACTAAACGTGAGTCCACAAAGGCACATTTATGAATCTAAATGAATCACATTATTAATTCTAATAGATTTGTATTTTCAAAACATAATCACTATCAATCAGTTAGACTATAAAACTTAGTATTTTGATCTCCTTAGTAATTTCCATAAATAATAATCTATATTATCAAATAAATTTAGATTAGTTACATTCATATTTATGCTTGATTGTCATATATTACAATATAAATTAATCCTACTAGTTATATCCTATTGTTATTCACATTAAATCTACGTATAGGGTAAGTAGAATGTTGGCATAAGATAGATTGGTTCAAAATTTAAATTTTCACCCCTATATTATCCAATCCTAGATTAGAGTGGGTTCATAACTATGGATTGTTGGAAATATTGTCATTGATATCAAAGGTCTAGCATTATTTTCTATAAAGGCCCCATTGCATTTAATGATGTTTGTAATTGTTATATCTTGCTTAATGTGAGTTAATATTTATTTAATATTAACAAATATATTTTTGGTTGCATATGAGACAAAGTAAGGGCCCATGGAGAATTCAAAGAGCCACAGGGTAAAGACAAAAGAAGGATGGGATGCATTTTCCCATGAAGATTCATCTTGGGGAATTCCAAGAGTCACCAAGTGAAGACAAAAGAGGAAGGGTGCAATTTCTCATGAAGGGACACTTTGAGGAATATGAAAAGTCACCAAGATAAGGACAAAAGAGGGAAGGACATTTTTTCTCATGAAGGGTCACCACATGAATTTTCAAAGGCAAGGATATGAAGGGTCATACAAGTTTGGTGCCATTTTCCATGAGGATTGAAGGGTCACAAAGGGGGAAGGCCAAAGGTCATTTGGAAAGCTATAAATAAAGGCTTGAGAATCCATTTGTAATATGGTGAGAGAGGTTGATTTGATATTGTAATATCTATCTTAGAAGAGCATTTAAGAGAAGAATATGATTTGTATTTGTTATATCTAGCTTAGAAGAGCAAAGGTGAGAGAGAGGAAAGAGATGTTGTAATGAACTATCATTTGTTGAGATAACAACATTAAGAGATAGTTGTGTGGTATACACAAAGGGGTTGGTGCTCCTATGGGTTGGTGCTCAAGAATAGTTGTTGGGTTGGTTCTCGGCAAAGGGGTTGGTGCTCTTGTGGGTTGGTGCTCATGAATTGTTGCTGGGTTGGTGCTCAGCAAAGGGGTTGGTGCTCATGAATAGTTGTTGGGTTGGTGCTCAGCAAAGGGGTTAGTGCTCCTGTGGGTTGGTGCTCATGAATAGTTTTTGAGTTGGTGCTCAGCAAAGGGGTTGGTACTCTTGTGGGTTGGTGCTCATGAATAGTTGTTGGATTGGTGCTTAGCAAAGGGGTTGGTGCTGCAAGTTGGTGCTTACGAATATTGTTGGGTTGGTGCTCATTCATATACTTGAGATTATTCTCTGTGGTTTTTCCCACATTGGGTTTCCACATTATATCTGGTGTCTCTCTCTATCTTGTGTGGTGTTTATTGTTTGAGTTTTATTGCATATCTTGAATGTTTGATTGAGTGGAATTTAATTAAGGGAAAGTTTTATAAGATATATGATATATTGATTCACCCCCCCTCTCAGTATATCCCATGCTTAACAATTGGTATCAGAGTAGGTTCCTTTTGAATAGTTTTATAGCTTGAAGGTAGATCGGGAAAGCACAATGGCTAGATCACAGGAAGGATTTTATACAAATAAGGCACCTTTGTTTGATGGGATGAATTATGCTTTCTGGAGCATGAGAATGAAGATTTATTTGATGGCCCTTAGATTCGACATATGGCAAGCAGTGGTGGAGGAATATGAAGAGCCACAGACATCTGTAATTACTCCAGCAGAAAAGAAGGCAAGTGAATGTAATGCTAAAGATTTAAATGCTATTTTATGTGGTTTATGTGAATCTAAATTTGTTAAAGTTATGCAATGTAAATCTTCTTATGAAACTTGGGTAAAACTTGAGAATATTTATAAAGGTGATGGAAAGGTTGGGCAAGCTAAGCTATAGACTTTTATAAGATAGTTTGAAATTTTGAAGATTGAAGAAGAAGAAGATATAGCAATTTATCTCTTGTGAGTTGATCAAATAGTAAATTAGATTCAAGGTCCTAGAGAAACATTGGAAGAGTCAACGGTGGTGCAAAAGGTTTTGAGATATCTACCAATGAGATATGATGCAAAGGTTTCAGCAATCGAGCAGATGAAGAATTTAGGCAAGCTAAAGATGGATGAGCTTCATGGTATTCTCATGGCATATGAGATGTGAATAGAACAAGATAAACCTTCAAAGAGAGAAGTGGATTTCAAGACATCAATGAAAGAGAAAGCTAAGACTCAAGAATCAAGTGATAGTTCAAGTGATGATGAAGATGACAACGGAGCACTTTTTATTGACAAGACAAAAATGGGAATAGGTAAATATCAAAGAAAATAACCTTTTAAATGTTTTAATTATGGAAAGATTGGACATTTTTCAGCTAGATGCCCAAATAAGGGTAATGATGATGAAGAAGAAAAGCCTACATATAAGAAGAATTTCAAAGGCAAATATAAGAAGAGATTCGAGAAGAAGAGCATATATTCTAAGGATCCTAGCTTAGTTGAAGATAGTGGAGTCAGTGATTCAGAAGAAGAGATTCTATTCATGGCCATACATGAAGGTGATCAAGAAGAAGAAGAGGAGGAAGCTGAAGTGAATATGGAAGGAGAACTCATTTGTGCCCTAGAAGAGTTAAAAGCTGTCGAGAAGAAGAATCGAATATTAAAGCACCAGATCGATAAAAATGAATAGGAGTCAAAGGAAATGATTGAAGATCTACAAGCACACTTTGAAGAAGCCAAGAAGAATGAAGAAGATCTCATAGCACAGTTGGAAATAACAAGAAAAGAATGTGAAAGGTATGTTATTGAAATTGCCTCTTTAAAAGAAGATATTAAGAAAGCAGTCAATGATAAAGTAGTTAGTGACTCAAAATTTGAGGATAGCACTAACATGCTGAATAAGATATTGGAAAGTCAAAAAGAAAATTTAGATAAGACAGGGATCAAATTTGAAAAGAAAAAGAGCTATAATGAAGCTCTTACAAAAGAGAAAACAAAAAGGGGAGAAGTGAAGAATATAGAGGACATTTCAAATAGAGAAGGTTGGAAGGAACAAAGCTACAAAAGGCAATCAAGTCATAGATATACAGACAAGTCTTATTTTTATGGCTATTATTTTTATTGTAATGGATATGGTCACAAAAAATTAGAATGTAGAAAAAGAGTTAACAGTTTCAGAAATATGGAGAAGGAAAATCAAGTAGAGTCAAGCAGAAGCCACAACTCTTTTGCTCCTCTATCAAGATTTGATGAAGAGACCATAGTATGCTACAAGTGCAACAACTTTGAACACATAGCTCAATATTGTAGAAGCATGTTCGAGTCAGTCAAGAAGGATCAGAGTTTCAAAGCTCCATTCAACAACAAGAAGGATCAAAGTTTCAAAGATCCATTCATCAAGAAGAAGGTTCAGACATGTTCATGGTAGAAGAAACAACCTGAAGATTCTATGATGGTTCAGACAGCTTTGCATGTAAGAAATAAAGATCAGCCATGGCTCATTGATAGTGGATGTTTGAGGCATATGACAGGAGATAAAAGTAAGTTCATAACTCTAAAGAAGATCAATGGTGGTACAGTGAGATTCAGAGATAAAACCACTACCAGGATATCTAGAAAAGGCACTTTGAGTTTGGATTATGGTAGAACTACGACTAATAATTTTTTATATTTAAAAGGTCTTAAGCATAATCTATTGAGTGTTAGTCAAATATATAATCAAGGATATACATTAAAGTTTCATGCAAAAGGTTGTGAGATCAGAAGAAAAGATTCAAATGAGTTGATTGTAGATGCTCAAAGGACAGGGAACAATGTATATGTACTATCATATATCTTCTCAAAGGGACGATCAAAGGATACATTCGGAATAATTTCTATTACTTCCTGCCATTGATGTTCAACATCAATTGAGGGGGAGCTAAGTGTTAGCTCCAGGTAGGCCCTTTTCCATTGATGTCAAAGGGGGAGAATAACAGGTACAGGTACAAGTGCAAAAATAGGTACATGAAATAGGTACAGGTTACTACAGTAAGGGGGAGTTATTGTATGTTTTTAGATGACAATATGTGTAGGTGACAGGATGTGGCGATTTTAGGATTGAAGTTACCATCAATGACAAAGGGGGAGATTGTTGTAAATATTGTCATTGATGTCAAAGGTCTAGCATTATTTTTTATAAAGGCCCCATTGCATTTAATGGTGTTTGTAATTGTTATATCTTGGCTAATGTGAGTTAATATTTATTTAATATTATCAAATATATTTTTGGTTGCATATGAGACAAAAGAAGGGCCCATGGAGAAGTCAAAGAGCCACGCGGTAAAGACAAAAGAAGGATGGGATGCATTTTCCCATGAAGAGTCATCTTGGGGAATTCCAAGAGTCACCAAGTGAAGACAAAAGAGGAAGGGTGCAATTTCTCATGAAGGGACACTTTGAGGAATATGAAAAGTCACCAAGATAAGGACAAAAAAGGGTAGGACATTTTTTCTCATGAAGGGTCACCACATGACTTTTCAAAGGCAAGGATATGAAGGGTCATACAAGTTTGGTGCCATTTTCCATGAGGATTGAAGGGTCACAAATGGGGAAGGCCAAAGGTCATTTGGAAAGCTATAAATAAAGGCTTGAGAAGCCATTTGTAATATGGTGAGAGAGGTTGATTTGATATTGTAATATCTAGCTTAGAAGAGCATTTAAGAGAAGAATGCGATTTGTATTTGTTATATCTAGCTTAGAAGAGCAAAGGTAAGAGAGAGGAAATAGATGTTGTAATGAACTATCATTTGTTGAGATAGCAAAATCGAGAGATAGTTATGTGGTATACACAAAGGGGTTGGTGCTCCTATGGGTTGGTGCTCGGCAAAGGGGTTGGTGTTCTTGTGGGTTGGTGCTCATGAATTGTTGCTGGGTTGGTGCTCAACAAAGGGGTTGGTGCTCCTGTGGGTTAGTGCTCATGAATAGATGTTGGATTGGTTCTCATCAAAGGGGTTGGTGCTCCCGTGGGTTGGTGCTCACAAATAGTTGTTGAGTTGGTGCTCAGCAAAGGGGTTGGTGCTCCTGTGGGTTGGTGCTCATGAATATTTGTTGAGTTGGTGCTTAGCAAAGGGGTTGGTTCTCCTGCAAGTTGGTGCTTGCAAATATTTTTTGGGTTGGTGCTCATTCATAGACTTGAGATTGTTCTCCATGGTTTTTCCCACATTGGGTTTCCTCGTTATATCTGGTATCTCTCTCTATCTTGTGTGTTGTTTATTGTTTGAGTTTTATTGCATATCTTGAATGTTTGATTAAGTGGAATTTGATTAAGGGAAAGTTTTATAAGATATATGATATACTGATTCACCCCCCCCCCTCTCAGTATATCCCATGCTTAACATGGATGTTGATGAAGAAGTTAAAAGGTGGGAAGTTGTGGAGTGTGTAAAAGAATATTACTCCTTAATTTTAGAACAAATAAGTGAGACAAGGGACTTTAGAGTGGTCTAAAAAGATGTCATGAACAATTTAATTGATGGATTGTAATGATGTTAGATAATATAAATCTATTTTTTAAGGGCTAATATTTGATTGTTATGTTAGTTTTCTAAGGATGGTATTAGTATAGACTCTTGTTTATCTGATGATTAAAAATATGATTATAATTAAATTCAAGTATCATGGGAGTGTTATAAGGGTTTTATTACAAGTTGGGGTAGTATTGAAAAGTAATTGTAATTTTAGTTTTGAAAAGTTTGATGACAAGGTTTTTAGTTGGTTTCTCTATGTGGGGTCCAAGGTTACCTTCAAGATTTTGTTTATGTTTTATATTTTTATAGTGGGTTTTTTGTTATATATATTTTTTGGTGATTCAAAATGATTTTCATTATGGTGGTGTTGACTCTCCAAGTCACCCATACCCACAAGCGTTGAACTCATAAGGACCTCACAAAGGTTACATGCTTACATAGTGTTGAGTTCTCTAAAAATAAGTCTACATGTAGATACTTCCCATTTATGCATGCACTTAATAAAAAGAATGGGTTCACACATCAACTAAGTGTTGATTTGAACACATGAGGAGTTCCCAATGCACTCCCCATTAAAATATCCTTCATGGCACCAATACGATGCACAAGTCAGAGCACATGGGTCTCCACACTTTAAGCAGGGAAAAAGAGAAGTGTATAGGAAGTAGTTACAAATAATGAATAATGTGATTAAGATATTCAATATTATTGTGTTTTATTATTAAAATACTTACTCAAACTCAAATAATGAAATCCCTTTCCACTTTTGATAGTTTAACATCTATGCCCTTGTAAAACATAGACTATGATCTACATTGTGCACCATTCCCTTCATAGACCATTACAAGTTCTAGATGAAGGCACAAAATGCAAAGACCATAAAAAGAGACTAGGAATAGAAGGATTTTTGGCTGTGTACATTTTTTTATAATATTACCCTCAACATCCTTCATAAATTTATAGCTTCATTGCACAACCAATCCACTATGCAACTTTCAGTGTGCACTCCCATCTACATAAAACTCAGTGTGCATATTTCAATGTGCACCTGGTCCCCAAAATATAGGCACACATGCTAACCCATACCACATGCACATAGATGGTGTGGAATAACCTAAATATATACCTACATAGTCCTGCATCAATGAGCTAATCTAGGTGGATTGACATGTGGTAGCCATGAATAAAGGTGGTAGTTAATCCTGATTAGACAATGAGAGAGTCGAATCTAAATATATTTAAATTTAAAGGAAACTTTTATAGATTCATAACATGATATCATGCCTACATTTTCTTACTAGACACCATTCATTCATAAACACACATGTCGATTCACAAGTGACCTTTCAATTACTTCCATGATCAAACTGTCAAACCCAATATGAATGAGCATGGCCTGTAGTAGTTATTGTGAAGAATTTGATGATCTTAATTGGCCTTGGGATATGGAAAATAATTTAAAATTCAAGTTCCTATCTACCACCTCTAATGTAAAATTAATTATGCAAAGCCTTGCCCAATGCTATATAAACCCTATTTTTTTATTGTAAAAGGGTCACGATTTATAAGCATCATAATGCTGCCAAAAGTTGCCCTCCAAGAGTCCTATCTTGGTATAAAAAATATATGTTTATTTAAATTTTTAATATTGCCTTAGACCTTGAGATTAATAATAACTAATTTACTTTTATTCATGCTCTATTTTATACGTGCATTAATGGTTGTTGATCCTTATCTGTGGATGTTAGTCCCTCTCATTGTCATCCTCCCTTTACACCTCTATGGAAAACCAAAATTATTTGTAGGTCTCATGTTGTGTATATGAAAGTATACATAGGCATTATCTATAGACCATTATTCATCCCTCTTAGCACCATGATGTGGTCCCTTACCTCCATCTAAAATATTTATGTGGTGTACTCAATTTGAAGATCTAGTGACCAGTCTGTTAATTTTATTGTGTCATTAAGTAGGTGAGGTGATCATTATATTATTGGTGTATCACCTTTTACATTTTATTAAACCTCATACCTTTTCTCTCCCTTTTCCCCTCTATCAATTTTATATTATCACTAGCTATAGATTTCATTTTTCTCTTTGTAGGTCTACATGCAGGTCCTAAACTAAGCTCATCTAGAATAAAAAGAAGCCAACCTACTCTACAGGTTTATCCCAAGAAGTTCAAAAGTCCTAGACCTTGGGGGATGTTCCCATTATTACAAAGAGACACTGAATATCCCTCTGGCATGCAAGTCTAAGGCATTAGGCATGGAAGAGCCACATGATAGTACGTGTGTGAGCCTTTCACACATGGGTGCACATTTCAAGTGGTAATAGTTTTTGGCACACCCAATGGGACTATTTTAAATATTTAACTAAGAGATTGGAATTGTTCTTAGTCAATAGTGTTAAAGACACTTCATAGAGCACCTGCTTACTCCAAGCATTCCTAATTTGTAAGTATTAGCCTTTCATCTATATTCCAAGACAGATGAGATTGTCTTTAGGAGGCATTGACTTTCATTTAATCGAGTTACTTGTACCCTCTAGAATAATAAGATTTAGAGTATCCTTGTCTCCTGTCAAAAGGGCTAGTGGTGCAAGGCAACCTTCTCCTATAATTCATTCTACACCCCCATTTGGTAGATTCCCTATGCATAGAGGAAGATTATTCCCCATCCCATTCATATTTGCTCTCAACAAACAACCATTTATTCCCTTTAATGGAGGTAGCCCATTGATCCTTCCCTAGTACAATGATATTCCTATAGCTCCTCTTAATAGCATCCCCTACTTTACTATATAAAATTATATTACCCTAGTAGCTCGAGCATATATAAGACATTAAAAATATTTTCTCTATCCATAATGCGATTGAAGACTACATTGCAGTATGAATCCTTGCCTCTTCTTTGAAAGGGAGGGTGCTCCAATGGTACAATGGCTTGACACCAAATTATATCCAAAATTGGGACTAGAAATGTATAGAACTATATAGATAGTTTGAAGAAAAGAGTGACCACCTATCACTGATGGAGCAACTCATGACCATCAGAAGGGCTCCACATGAGTAGATGGTTGACTTCAAATTTATATTCTAGAGGACTTGGGATTGAGTTCCACTCCTAGTAAGGATAATTCCTAACACTACATTATTATATTTTTTAGAGCATTTAATAATGATGTGTCTATAATGATCCAATCTATGGGAGGCACACTACTATCAGATGCATACGAGGTCATTGTGCATGAAGAAAATTACTTGATCTAAGTGGGGAAAATTGTGCATAGATCCCCTATGCCTTTGTATCTTGAGACCCCATGTATAAATCAGCCTAGTTTTCCTCTCTTGCTAACTCTGGACCCTATTCCTATTATTCTCAACCAACCCGTTCCATTAACTTTTGTGCCCTTGAGTGAACTTCATGAAGTCAAGTCCTTATTGAAGAGCTTTGGTAATGATATAGTAAAACTCAAGAGGAAATAAACATATCACCCCAGGCCTTATTAAACCTTCAACCAGTAATATCAACCAAACAGGCCTCCCTACCAACATGTTGCACAAGCTCAAAACTAGTTCACATATAATAAGTTTCCCTATGTACCAAATCCTAACACTAAAAACACCTTTATATCTCTCATGATTATGTAGAATAATATGGCATAAGATTATAAATGGTGTTATCCATGTGATCAGCCACATGTGTGAATGGAATGACGAATGAGGCACTTACGATGTAAAATGTGATACCACCTTAGGAGCCTCCATCTACTTCATATCAACTAAGGGATAAAACACCAGCATGAACACAAAAGTAAGGTGGATCCACCCTCCTAAATTGGTAAGAGGGTGAATTCAATTATGTGAATCAGAATGAAGTTTTGATTATAGGAAGTAACCCAGTTGCTTTTAACTCAAGATTTAGAAAGAGAGCACCAAAGAGAGAGTAATATCCTTTACTGCCCTCAACCTCTATACTCCAAGTTTCATCCATAGATATGCAAGATAGATCACCTATGAGAAGTTTCTAAGCATGTGTATAAATAACCACGTAAAAAGAGAGTTAACCTCATACTAGTGCACAAGCGTGAGAAGAGGCTACAATTCAAAAGGGATAGATTAAAGGGACTCAAATGCCCTTTAACATAGTCGAGTAGATAAAGAATATTGGCTTGAATATTACCATGTGGGATGATCTTGTTATTCCTTCCCAAATGAATTTACTATAGGATGACCTAAGGATCTTCTGATCTCATGAGCCATTGTAAACTACACCTACTACACCCACAACTCTATGTCAACCTCAGGAAGAGGTGTACAAAAATAGAAAACTACCCCTATTCTACATCTCTCCGATTATTAGTAAGTATCGCATACATAATTGTATGATAAATTCAAGCACAAGAAGCTTAATGATACCAAATAAAATTGCATACATGCTAGGCATATCATATCATATCATCCCATCCCAAAAGGTGTCATCCAATTGTAAAAAATAGAATTTAAAACTATGGGAGTCGTTAAGGATCTAAGTATCACTCTTCATATATGTCCAAGACTTTCCATTGTGAAGGACTTTGTAGTCATTGACTTACCCTCTTACTTTGCAATATGCATCTCCTGAGGTTTCACTACAATGGAGGGTATATATCTATCCTCAGATTGGTTGCACATATTACTTAGGACTAGATATGGGACCAAAGTGACCATCAAGGTTGAGCCTATTTCAAAGAATCACAAAGAGCCATACATGCCTATCTTAATTGATATAAATTGTACCTTATTTGATCAATAGGAGAATTCAATCCTCCATGAGGCTACCACACCCCTTGAAGAGGTCCCAGATTACTTACATGATGAATGGGCATGTGAGCATTATGAGTGTGACCCATAAAATAATGAAAAAGAAACAAGGCTAGACACATACTACATTATCGAGGAGGGCACCTTATTTCTTAACCTTGTAAAGGTAAAAGAGGACCTTGAATGCATATGTAAATTATACTTCAATGGCTCTTGCAGCAAAAATGGCATAAGATATGGTGTTGTAATGGTCTCCCCTCAAAAGAAGAAATATTTATATACACTCAGATTATATTTTGGCTACATAAACAATGGTGGTGAATATGAGGTGCCGATCCAAGGTCTCTAATTATCACATAAGAAAGAATCAAGGTGTTTCAAACTTTAAGAGATATTAAAATGGTGGTAAACTAGGTCAGAACATGGAACATGTCCAAAAACAATCTATTAAGAGGTTACAAACACAAAGCATGGGACATAATCAAGGAGTTCAATGATTTCAATATCCATTCCATACCAAGAGTGTGGAATGATGATGGTGATAGTCTCACAACTATGGGTGTGTAGTATGACCTCTCGATTAGTATAAATAATGAATTTGAGTAGCTTTTAAAACTTTTTGTTATACTGGTAATCTTGGACAACACAAGTAATTGGTAGGTGTTCAAAAGTGATGAAAAAATCATCAACTTCCTACAAGATGAATCTAAGTTATGTGCCAACAATCAACCATGTATATAAGCTTAATATGAAGGGCATATCATTTAACTAAAATAAAAAAAGCTACATAAAGGTTTAGTCACATTGGAAATCATCTTCAAATCTAATGATCAGCTCAAGGGAGATAGGAGAAACATGGTGGTGAAGGAGGAAATCTTCAGGCCAGTGGCCATATCTGATGACAAGCTCCTAAAACCTGGTAATATATGTTCCCCATCTAAAATTGAAAAATTAATTGAGCTAAGTAGAATATATGATGATATATTTTCATGGAGCTACCAAGACCTTAGAGGCTTTGATCTAGGCTTAGCCTAGCATACGATTGAGCTTGACCCCAATACCAAGCCAGTCAAGTAGAAATAAAGGCTAGTTTATTTGAAGCTTGAGCCCTTAATTAGGAAGGAAGTCTCAAAACTAATTGGGCCCAACATAATATTTATAATGAAAAATTCCTCATGGGTGGCCAATTTGGTTTTAGTGTGCAATAAGAATGGAGATATTTTCTTGTACATAGACTTCAGGGACCTTAGCAAAGCCTCCATCAAAGATCACTACCTCCTCCTATTAATGGAACAAATTCTACAAATAATCATAGGCATGGAAAGGTTTTCACTATTAGATGGTTATTTTGGCTATACCCAGGTGCTTGAGTGGGAGTGTGATCAATTTAAAATAGCATTCACCATTAAGTGGGGTACCTTCACATAAAGATGCCCTTTGGTTTGACAAACATAGGAGCTACCTTCTATAGGTCCATGGATATGGAATTTAAAGGACTCCTCAATAACATTGACTTGGTTCATCTTGATGATATAACTATTTTTTTAAGGTGTGTAATGGATCATTTGGGTCACCTAATCAAGTATTTGAAAGATATTGAGAGTTTGAGGTCTCTCTGAACCCAAGCAAGTGTGTATTTATCATACATGAAGGAAATTTTTTAAGACACATCAATTATAAAAAGGGACTTACAATTAATACCAAATAAGTTGAGGCTATTCTATCACTTCCTCTCCTAGGACATAATAAGGCTCTCCTAAGCTTCTTATGGAAAATAAACTTTGTTAGAAGGTTTGTGTCAAGTTTCACGACTTTGGTCAAGCCTCCCATAATAATGCTCAAGAAGAGAGATGCGTTTAGCTAGACCCAATAAGGACAAAGTCATTTTGAGGGAATAAATTGCAACATCATAGAAGGTCCTACTTTGATAAACCTGAAATACAATAAGGATTTCATCCTTTATGCATTTGGTAGAGATAAAAGTATCTCATCCTTTCTTGCACAACAAAACAATGATCAACTGAAGCAGCCTATCTCTTTCTTTAGCTAGGTGCTCAAGGGTTATGAGCTTCATTATATCTTTGTAAATAATCACACCCTTGAAATAACAAGAGTGCTCAATAATTTTAGGCACATGTTCTCGAATAACAAGATCCAACTCATGGTATTGCACTCAATTATAAGGGAGTTCTTAGTCAGCAAACACATCATAGATAAGATAACTGATTAGGTCATAAAGATGATGGAATATGAAATAGACATCCAAATAACTAAGTTGGTGCAAGGCAAGGGACTCTGTAAATAAATAGTAGAGGATGTGAATAATAAAGACTGCATAGTTCTTGCACTGCATAAAAACTAACCCAAAGATCAAGGTACCCTAGTGAGCTAGACTCAAAACATGAGGATCTTCCTCTAGACTGGTGCATATCTACATGGCTTGAATAAATCCAAGTGAAAACATTTTAGATTACAAACCATTCTTTATGTGCTTGTCAATAGTGAAATTTTTAAAAGAGACATCAATGGAGTTCTCTTGTGATGTATAGAGTAGAATCTGATAAATAGGATCCTCGAAGAATTTCATGATGGGTCATTAGGAGGCCATTACTCACCTAAAACCACTACCATAAAAATCATGTGAGCCATTTATTAATATCCAACTCTATTCAAGGATTCGTATGCATGGGTGAAAATCTGTAATAAGTATACCTTCTTTGTAGGCAAGTAAAAATTATTAGGTCTACCCTGTGCCCAATAAAATATTATCAACCCTTTGATAAGTGGGGCCTGGACTTTATCTACATGATATATCTACCATCAAGTGTTGGACATAAATGCATCCTCATGGAAACCAATTACCTTATGAGGTGGATAGAGGTAGTAGCACTCAAAGAGGCTAATGAGGTTTCCATCTTGGACTTATATGAAAGCATTGTCATAAGATTTAGTGTCTCAACTTCTATTATCTTAGACAATGTATTGGCTTTCCTCAAAACCAAGATCAATAAATAGGTAATCACACATAGTATCCATTTGATCACCTCCTCAAACTATTACCCCTAAGATAATGGTTTAGATGATTTGATTAAAAAAATTTGATTCACATAATTAAATAAAACATGGAAGATAGCTAGTGATTATGGCATAACAAGCTCAAAACAACCCTCTAGGTAGACCAAATAATGATGAAAAGGGTCGTAGGGAATTCCCCTTTCATGTTAGTCTTTGGAAAGGAAGTGAGGTTGACCACATCTCTTGATTTACCTTTGCTAGAGGTAGCTCATCAATTGGAGTTGCTTGAGAGTGAACTAATGACAATAAGGTTAGCCAAACTAATAGAGGTCAAAAAACTTGAGGTGTAGTCCATACATACTATGAAGCTTTAGTAAGCATAGACCAAGATAACATTCAACAGAAGCACTACTGATAGAAGCTTTAATGAAGGAGAATTGGTACTTAAATGATATGTAGATAGATCAAAGGCTGAGAAGCATACAAATTTTGATGCTATATGGAACAACCCATATACCATAGTTAGTTACAAGCAAGCCCATGCATATCAACTTGTACGGCCAAGTGGATAAGTGTTACCTATCCCCATCAAAAGGATTCATGTCAAACACTATCTCCAATGATCATGAACACTCTTGTAAATATTAGTTTAGATGTTTTAATTTTTCTAAGTGTCACTCGTACGTGTTGTTTAAAATAGTTTCATTTTTTCCATGTACTTGTGCACAGTTCTATTAGCTTAGATTTACCTTTCCTCTGAGCATAGTTCAACATAGTTGTTTGATTTATTTGTCCTTATGGAAGGTATCTCAGTTCCTTATAAGGTTGGATGGATTTTTTGCACTAATCATAATCAGGAGAAATATTAATGGATTTCAAATGACTCTATGCCCAATGAATTAATTCAAGACTATTGGATTCTTGTTTAACAAGCAAGCAGCCTACAGAGGTTTCTAAAAGTGTTAACTCTCCAAGTCACCCATCTTCACAAGTAAAACTCATAAGGACCTCATAAAGGTTGCATTCTTTCATAATGTCAAGTTCTCTAAAAATAATTATACATACAAACACTTCTCATATGTGCCTACACTTAAAAGTCAACATAGGTTTGCACATCAACTAAGTGTTGATTTACATTTATGCCCCATGAAAATATCCTTCATTGCACCAACATAACATGTAAGTCAGATCATGTGGGTCTCCCAACTTCAAGTAGTGAAAGAGAGAAGTGCATAGGGAGTAGTTACAAATCATGAAGAGTGCACTTAAGACATTCAATATTCTTATGCACTCTTATTCAAAGACTTCCTTTCACTCAAGTAATGAAATCTCATTCTAAGTTGTAGAGTTTCACATCTACACCCTTATAAAGTGCAAACTGTGATCTAGGTTGTGCACCATTCCATTCACACACTAGTACAATTTCTAGATGAAGGCATAGACTATGAAGACCATCATAAGAGACTAAGCATAGGAGTTTTGGCCTTGTGTATTTTAATAGAAGATCACCTTCATCACCCTTCACAAACTCGCAACTACACTATGTATCTAATTCACTACACAACCTTTAGCACATACTCCCATCTATGCATAACTTAGTGCACATAATTCAAAGTACACCTAGTCCCCAAAATATAGGAATTCACGTTAACCCCTACTATTTACACAAATATGGCATGGTAGAACCCACATATAGACTTTCACAGTCCCACATTAAGGGCTAGTCTAGGTGGATTGATAGGTGGCATCCATGATGAATGTGGTAGTTAAGCCCAATTGAACATTGAGGGAGCCAAATCTAAATAGATTTGAATGCAAAGGCAGCTATCAAAATTTTAGAACATGATAACATGTCTCCCTTTACTTCCTAAATGTTGATCATTCACAAATGCACATGTGGATCCATGAGTGACCTTTCAGCTACTTCCATGATTAAACTACCAGTCCTAGGATGAATGAGCATGGCATGTAGCAGTTATTATGAAGACTTTGATGATCTTAATCTTCCTTGGGATCTAGACATTGATTTTGAGTTCAAGTTCCTATATACCACCTCCAATGACAAAGTAATTACATGGGGCCTTGTCGAGTGCTATATAAACCCTATTTTTTTATTGTAAAAGGGTCGACATTTCTAGGCATAATAATATTGAAATTTGCCCTCCAAGATCCTTCTCCTAGTATAACAAAGCTTTGTATATTCAATTTTGTAATATTTCCTTAGAACTTGAGATTAATAAAAAATATTTTAATTTTATGCATGCTCTGTGTTTTGTGTGCATTCATGGTTGTTGATCCTTGTATGTGGATGTGTGCCCCTCTCATTGGTGTCCTCCCTTTGCACCTATACACAGAACTAAAAGTATTTCTAGGTATCATGATATGTATACCTGGGTTTATGTAGGCATTATTTATGAACCATTTTTCATCCCTCCTATTGTCATAATCTATTCCCTTACCTCCATATGAAACACTTATGTAATGTGCCTAGTTTGAAGATCTAGTGACCAATCTGTTAGTTTTATTTTTTCATTAAATGTGTGAGGTGTTTTCTCTATTCTCGGTGCATCACCTTTTACATTCCATCAACCCTATTACCTTTTCTCTCCCTTTTTTCCTCTATCAAGTTTAATTTTAGCACTAGCTATATATTTCATTCTTCTCTTTATAGGTCTAAGCATTGGTCCTAAACTAGGTGCATCTAGAATGGAAGGAAACTGGCCTACTCTAGAGGTTTGTCCCAAGGAGAAAAAGAGTCCCACACCTTGGGGGATGATCCCATTGTTATAAAAAGACAAAATATCACTCTTTAGTGTGTAATTCTAAGGTGATAGGCAAAAAAAATATATGCACCAACACGTGCAAGAGCCTTTCACACACAGATGCACGTTTTGAGTGATAATATATGTTTTAACATGCTTTCTTCATAAGACTTTTTATTTAGTTGGTGTGATCCAATCCATGTTGTTGTTAAGGTGTGTTTACATTATTAATTTTTAATAACATAATTATTGTTAGTTAAATAAAAATACATTAATAAGTGTTTCATTATTGGGTGGTATGTTATTGGTATAAATAATAACAATAATATACGAGGTTAGTTTTATTTAGTGTATTAGTTAGACGAATATATTATATCAATAATATATTTCATATATAGTAATTTGGTTATTATATTGAGTTATTATAGGGAGATATGGAGATTGTGGTGGAGATATGATCTCCCCAATTCTAGGAAAGACTTTTCCTATATAAATGTATTGCTCGTATGAAATAAAATATAGTGTGCAGTATAATATTATTGATTTTTATTATCACTTATGTGTTTTGCTCTCTGTGCAACTCTAATCTTCCCCATTAGTTGATATATATTATAGACCAAGAGATGGTTCATGATGGTCTTAATTAGTCTTTGAATCTATGTTTTATGAAGTTTGTTATTTGAAGGTGGATGCTAGAATAGGAATCTAGATATTGTTGTTCTCACCTAAAAATATTATACGGAAGATGGATATGTAGTGTGACTTTGAATTTTTTTAACTTCTAAATGTTTTATCAGGTTTAATAATAATATTTTAGCGAATGTTGTAGACACTCCTTTTCGGCCATTTCCATGTCTAAATAAACTTCAAATTGATTTCTACCAAACTATGAAAATTAAGTCTAGAAATTATTGAACATCTCAAATTCATCTGTACATTGGACATAAGTGCCCAGAATTACATAAAAACATCCCTATTTTAGGTATTCCCCTATATGCAATGATAACCTCTCGTAGATTCATCTTGACTCAGGTTGAGACCTATCAAACTAACATTTTTGACCAATTAAGTGGGGCACTTAATCCAATTCTTGAAATGACCAAATCCCTAAGTAGAATTAATTAACCAAGTAAATCAAATTAAATGCTTAGTTAAATAATCCATATTAAATTAGTGAATTTATAATGTCCAAAAATCAAAATTCAACAAATATCAAATGGAAATGAGGCCATGATAATACAAAATATCAACATAAATGCCTTAAAAATAGAAATTTTGAGCCATGCATAATTAAAGACATTATTTATTACATTTGAACTCCCAAGTCTAACCCAAGGGTAGCCTAAACCTAATCATACCTAGGTTGGGGTTAGTTTGAAACCTATAAATATAAGGTATCACACTCACTTTCAACAAGCTATTTTAAGCCAGACTTATAATGCCAAATTGATTAAGTGAGAGAAAGCTTCATTATCAATACATGCAAAGTCAAAACCAAAGTGAATAAAGGGGAGGTGTTTTCCACAAAGTAAAAGCATCGACGGAGACTCCATTTGGACACAAACTGAGCACAAGTTAACTTTATGCCAACAAGCAAGCTCTCATTACAAGGAAGGTGAAGGTAAGTTTTCCTTTATTTTATCATTGTATTGGGTTCGAGTTTTTTATATCTCTCCCCCAAGTATCTAGGGTTGGGAATGCTTTGTCTTAAGCTTGTTTTTTATGTTTATTCTACTAACAAGTGACCAATGATTTTTTCCCTTGGATTCATATTGCAAACAAATGTAATAATTTTTTCTCTAAATTTGAGCTAGCAATGGAAGTTGTTATTTCAATTGTTTTTTGTAGAAGATAACTATAGATAGTAAATTGTATGAAACTGTAAAGTTGAAGTTGGTTATTTTTATATTCTAATTTTCAGAATCCACTTATCTAAAATAATTTTTAGGATTTCAAAAATGGGTGAGGGACATTTTCAACCCTCTACTCTCTCTCTCTCTCTCTCTCTCTAAGGTAAAGAATGGTCAGTGGGATTCAAGAAGATAATATATGATCCTAATATCTAAAGGAATGTCAAATGCATCTCTAAAAGAAAGAAGAAAGAAAGGACTATAAATGAGAAAAGTTTAATGAAAAACAACTATTCCAATATTTTGAACGGAATAGGTGTTGGGACCAATAAAATGAGGGTTGCCTTATGGATCTGGCTGATGTTATCTGAATATATGATTTCGTGTAGTTCTATCATCTCATTATCTATAAGGATGTGCTTGGCCAATGTTATCTAAATATATGTTTTCTTGTAGTTTTAGCAGCCAATTATCTAGAAGGACGTGCTAATAACCTTGGAATTAACAATATGTGAAGATTTCAATCTGAGCATTCTTTGTTGAAATTTAAATGCCTCAAGAATAAAAAAATCTAAACGCCTTTGGTCCTCACATACTAAATATCATTAGGAAGCCATTAATCTCTCTAAAAAGACTAATATCTTTCACCTTTGATCCTCACAATAACAAATGAAGATCATAAGATGAAAATCTCTAAACATATTATAATATCTTCCAAGGGATCCTCTTATGAAAAGTTCATAAATGGAAGCATGATATATGTTAGTCAATAATAATTTCAATACCTTTGATTTTATTTTACTAGTTTGCATCCCTCCCATAGGCTTTTTAAATTCTATTTTGGAAGATAAAAATATAAGATTTTCTAAAGCCTATTTTGGAAGATTAAAAAGGGAGCAATGTTTTCTAAAATCTGTTTTCCTTCATATGTATGTTTCATTGTGGATTCTTAAAATAAGAAACTAAATATTATTCAATTTTATGGGTGATTTTAATGTTTTGAATTGATTGTAATTCAAATGTTAATGTTAAGAATATTTCTTCATTCTTATCCATGGCATTGAAGGTTATGACAAATCTGAATTTTTGTCTCATCATACTCCTTACAATGGTTATGTCTAGATCAATTCCATTCAACATTTTTTTGTGGAAATCTCAGGAGAGATGCCACATTTGGGTGAGACCCAAGGAAGTGGGGGTATCTCTTTTACCAAAATCACCCAGAGCTCGCACCTAGCCTGCCTCCTTCGACATGCTTAAAGAATACCAACAAGATTGAGCATGCCTAGCCATAAGAAAATCAGTTATTGGGCCATGTATGTATCGAACAAGAATACCAACAAGACTGATAACTTAAGACTCATGCATAAAACCATTATAAAAATTAAAAAAACCAAAAAGCTTCATAACAAGACCGGAAGTGGAAACAAGCCCCATCACTGCAAAGAGAGAAGGAGAGAAAGTAACAACTAGCTAAAGAGAACCAAACAATGATAGCATTCTCCAGAAGCCAAAGAAATAAAGACTAATTGAGACTTGAGTGACCAGTATTTTGATTTCCTAGAGAAAGCATTCATAAAACCTCGTCTCTCAATCTCGACATCCACCATAAAGGATGGGGCCATATACTTTCACATCGAATTGATCAAGAGCCCAATTATCAAGGGTATTAGTTGCTTTATTATTATACTCAAGAGTATGTAAATAGATGACCCTGCCAAAATTTTGTTGAAGAAATTGAATTTTTTGGAAAATTATTCTAATTATCCAATCCTTGGAAGTATTAAGGCTAGGTTCTAAAAGAAATTGGACCCAAAACTGAGAATTAACAACTAACTAAAGGTTTTTCCACCTCACTTTCCAAGTTACTGTAAGACCCTCCACAATAACCTATCCCTCAGCTAAATTGTTAGTAGAAACACCACTTTTAGTTGATAAAAAGAAAGCAATGGAATTATTAGAATTCTGACCAATACCTCCAATGCTAGCACAACTAGGATTCCCCCCTAAAGTGCCATCCATATGAATCCAATTGAAACCAAGAATGGGAGTAAATGAATAATTCTAATAAGAGAGATCAACCTGAGGATGGGGAGGAGAAGAAATAGTGTGTAACTCCTAAAGAATAAACACCCATCACTTGGATAGAACCCTAGGGTGTTGCAATATGTGCATCATCGATTATTTAATATTGTCAAAGGTTCATTGCCAATTCTAACCGCTATCAATAATTTCTTGTTTAAATATCCTAGCATTTCATTCCTTCCAAGTGTTCCATAATAATATACTAACTCCAGTGCACAAAATCTCATTGTAAAAACATTAAATTGAAAAATGTAGTGCCAGTCTTGAAATGGTTGAATTAGAGACAAAAAATATGTCCAAGGAATAGCTAAGAGATTTACCAAATGCTTCCATGACTCAATGATGAAGGGATATAAAAAGAATAAATGAGACATAGTTTCCTCATGATTCTAGCACAACTCACATCTAAAGGGACCATTGAAGCCCCTTTTCATAATTTGATCTCCTAAAAGAACTCTACCATGAAGGAGTAAGCAGAGAAAAAACCTAGCTTTAGGCCATATATTATGATTCCATAATTGTTTAAAGATCATTTTGAGAGAGTGATCAGAAGGTGGATAAAGTGAGTGATAGCCATCAGCCATAGTATAATCTCCATTATGATTACTTTCCCAAGCCAATACGTCAACATCATCAAGGCAAGAAAGATCTCTCTCCTTGAGAATATGAAGCAACTAGTTTTTATGATCTATTGGAACCTGAATTGGCCAAGCTTCAATGGGAAGCCATTCCCTGTCAACTACCCACTTTCTAATGGACCTTCTAAAATAATTCAAAACTATAATCCAATCATCTTGATAAAGTTATTCTGTAAGCCCATGGAAATGGGGATATTGTTTAACTAGAGGGGGATACCCATCCCAAGAATCAGTCTAGAAATGGGATTTTGTGCCATTGTTAATGATCCAAAACAACCTTTTATTTATCATATCCTCACCAAAGTTTAGGACAAATAAGATAGGAGAGCCTCTAGAGGGGAGAGAAAATCAAACAATTTGATCTGAAGTTTTATTACTTGCATATTTGATCCTCAAGGTTTATGCCAAGTGCTGAGGAGACTGGAAAAAGATGCAAATAAATCTTTAATGTTAAATCTTGACCATTTAGATGGGCTAAGAGGAAAGCTAAACCACCATGATGTTTATGGAGGAAAAGCTTAGTCCATTTCACCAAAGACCATTTTTTGATGCATTGAGGCCCTTCCATAAAAAATTGTGGTAGATTTGATCAATTTGTTTAAATATGTCTTTAGGGACATGAAATATTGAAGAAAAATAAATGTGGATAGCTTGCAGAACTCCTTTAATTAATGTAATATGGCCTCCCATAGATATCTATTTACGAGTCCGCTTAGAAATTTTGGCTCGTAACCTATCAACAAACCAACTCCAGTTAGAAAGCCTACTCTCCTTAAGGGGAATACCTAGGTAGGTCACAGGGAATGAAGCTCTTCAAAAATGAAGCTTATCTAGAATCATAGCTTCTTGTCTTGGAGACGTATGAAATAAAAAATAATTGATTTACCTTCTCTAATGAGTTGCCCAGTTGTAGCATTGAAGAGGTGCAACATCTTATTAAAATTCAAATATTCTTGACTCGAAG
Source organism: Torreya grandis (assembly GCA_037957365.1). NCBI lineage: Eukaryota > Viridiplantae > Streptophyta > Pinopsida > Cupressales > Taxaceae > Torreya > Torreya grandis. The sequence continues at coordinate 2,115,602 of JARHVA010002847.1, read as the reverse complement.
CCCTTCCCATCAAAGAAGAATCATCCAAAAACTACAAATGCATCATTGGGTTAAGACCATGTGCAAGATTAATACCTTTAATACTTCTCTCTTCACTGCCTCTAATAATATTATCCCCAAACTCTCTGCAAGAATGATAAACAAATAAGGAGAAAGAGGGTCTCCTTGACGAATACCTCTAGAAGCCCCAAATGACCTAGTAGGCACACCATTAACCAAGACCATGAAAGAGACTGAGGAAATGCATCCTCTCACCCAACTAATTCACTCCTTCGAGAAGTAAAAAACTTAAGCATTCTTAAGAGAAAATCCTAATCAACCCTGTCATATGATTTAGAAAGATCTAATCTAATAAACCTAGCCGAATATTTTGAAGTTGCATGGAATGAATAGCTTCTTGAGCTAACACAATCTCATCAAGGATTTATCTACCCTATACATATCCTCCTTGTTCTATGGAAAGCCTTTGGTGGAGGAGTGGTTTTAATCTATTGGCTATAATGTTCAAAATGATTTTGTATAAGACATTGCAAAGAGCAATGGGACGAAAACCAGATATATTTTGTACATCCTATGCCTTAGGAACCAAGGCAATAAATGTTTGATTGATTTGCTTAAGAATGAATTTGGATGACCTACCTTCTTCCACTACCTCTAGCAAGTCCTTGTGAATGATGTCCCATAATTCTTGTTAAAACTCAATAGGAAACCCATCTAGCCAAGGGGATTTTCCTTTACTCATACTAAAGACAACACTTCTTAATTCCTCCATGGAAATGCATAAGCAATCTGTTATCCTCTTTTGAAATGATATTAGGAATCTCCTAAAGAATCTACTCCTGGGCATTTGAATCCAAAGGAATGGTAGAAAAGAGTGAGAGTTATGCTCAATATACTTTGAAAAGATAATTCAGGAGTTCCCACATTCAATTCCAAAGAAGAAATATAGTTAAAAAATCTTCTCATAAGCATGGATTTGTGAAAAAAATGTAGATTTTTTGTCTTCCTCTTTAAGCCACTTAATCCTGGATTCTTGTTTCCTCATGATTTCCTCTCTTAGATTACATTCCTCCATTTGATTAATCAAATCGAGCTCCTTTGTTTGAGATCTTTAGTTATGCTGCTTGAACAGATATTCCAATGACTTTTTTCATCCTATCATAAATCTCTTGCTTTTTAAATTTGAAATGCCCAAATTCATTCCAATTCCACTTTGTAAGTTGGGATTTGAAAAATCTAAGATTTTGCACAAATGCATACATTTTAGTGCCATGATGAGGCTTACCCTTCTTCCACCAAACTTGAATTTTGTTTTGAAGATCATCATGCCGAAGCCACATTAGTTGGAAATGAAAAAGAGATTTCATGCACTGAGAATTCCATATTTCTATTATAACTAGCCAATGATTTGACCCAACATTGTTGAGAATGGTAGACTTGGGGACTTGCCTAGAAACAAGAAACTCCTCCGTCAATAAAAATCTATCCAATCTCTCTACAACACAATCATTCCCTGATCTTTGATTGGACCATGTAAGGTACCCATTGTCTGGCTTAATGTCAATGAGATTAAGAGCAAAAATATATTCCTTCATAAGGTTTGAGTTAGCATCAAGATACCTGTTGCTCCCTACCTTTTCATCTAAAGAAATGATAGATTTGAAATCCCCTCCAATCATGACCCAATCTCCAAGAAAGAGATGAATGATATAGTCAAGATTCTTCCATTGCTTTTTTTTTCCTCCAAAGTCATGGAGAGGTAAGTGTTGATAAACATCACTTGTTGATTAGAGATTTGAGCAAGGATAGCTATGATTCCCTCCACAGCCACAAAGTCAATCATCACAATTTCCTTGAGATTCCACAAACAAGCAATGCCCCTTGAAGCTCCGTGAGAGTCATTGGACAAACTATTAATGGTTAGCCAAATCTTCTTAGCTAAAGTATTCATGCTATCACTATAAACTTTGGTTTCCTATTAAAAAAAAAGAATATGAGGACTGTGATCTTTTAGCATTCTAATAATTTCATTGCATTTAGAAGGACTACTTTTAAGACCCCTGATATTCCATGAGATGCCTTTCATGTCAAAATATGGTTGAATAACTGGGATATTAGTATCCTTCCTTTAGTATAAGATTTGCTTAACATTGAAATTGCTATAATTTGGGTTATTATAGTGAAATGGAATCCTCCATTTGAAAACTATTGGTAATTAGACCAGTACAAGTTAGAGGTCGTCTGCAAGGCATGACTTCGAAACGGTTTCCCATATTAATAATTATTTCAAAGCTAAAACTTTCACCCCAAAGCCATGCTGCCTGACTGACAAAGCTTCTACTGCTGGTAATGCCTTATAAACCACCTCTTTCTAACAATTGTTAAACATGATGATGTATTAACACATACCCAATACACAAAAGTTAAAAAAATGTTATGCAAATACAATAGATGACATGTTCATACACATGCGCACTTGCAAGCCCATATCATGATTGGATCTCTATTTATACAGTTGCTAATGATGATTAAAATTCCTCTAACAAGTTACCCATAACAATTAAGGTTCTGAAAAGTGATAAGAATCTCTTATAAGCAAAATATTTTATTGATAAAGAGAAAATATGTTACAAAATTGCAGAATTAAATTCTGGTATTCTGCAAATTCAGAGAAGTTATCATGGAATTTATTGTCCTATACACTAATGAAACCATATTGTGTCTTCATCGTAGGTATTGATCCATAAGTGATACCATTGCAATCCATCCCTAGAGGTAAGGTCATGTAACCCAATGCCAATAATGGCTTTGAATAGGAAGCCAAGTTTGGTTCTGCATTCATATCAATTACAGAAGTTATTGCTTATGACAACAATACCTCCAATCTTGTTACATGTATTTCTTGATTAACTGCCTGAACTATCGAATCCGTTGTCAAAAATTCATCCATTGCCAAATGCTTCTTCACCTATAGGCTCTGTGAATGGGTGATATGAATTCACAGTATTGTACATTCCTGAACCACTTTTCAAGCTTGCTTCCCCGTTAGTATCAACTAGACAAATGGCTTCTTTGGGAAACAATGCAACTGCAGCCAAAGGTTTGGGATTCAATACTGGAACTATGGAATTTGTCGTCAAAGGTCCTTCACAAAGGGACTGTTCAAATGGAATTAAGGCTCCACTGTTGGGAGGCATTTCATTACCTGCATCATTAGTCCCCCAAATAATCAAAAAATTGTCATCTTCCTCCTTGACATTGACATCAGCTGGAGAAATTGTCTTTTCCGATGGAACCAATGTGTCCCCATCATTATATTTTTGTCCATCTACAGATGATGGAGAGCACAACAGCTCTTTCTTTGGACACGCTACCAAATTACATGTTTGTTCAAATGGTAGGCTGTCTCTACAACATTCTTTCCTACCTGAAATGTCAGGTGTACATCTAGCCAGTTTAAGACAATTGCTTCCACTGTTATCCTTCTCTAGTTTCAATTGCGTACGTTTTCTTCCTTGTTTCGTATTGTTTTCTTGTTTTGATCCAAATGCTTCGGATGACAGATCTTCCCTTGAGACTTCTTTTTTCTTATTAGAGTGGTTTGTAGGTGATACTATTGTGGACTTCATCCTCTTGCAAGGAATACACTCTTTCACAACTCTGAAAATATGGACCCGAAGCATAATTTTGTTTCTGTTATTGTCTACCCGCTCAAAGATGCAAACATCTCCTTCCTCAAGATAATTATCACGCGAGAAATATCCCCACCCTCCACTCAGACAATAGCGTTCTCCAATGTAATGTGCATGCCATTCCCTATCGCTATGACCCACAAGAGTGACATCTATTCTTTCTCTTGGTAATTGGAGAATAGCTGCACTTGCTTTTGTAAAACTCTGCACACAAACACACAAATTGCATCACATTGACTTATTGAAAACCCTGTTCGATCCTGCTATAAACTCATACCATTGCATACTAAACTACAATAGCATGTTAAACCCTTATTGAACCCTTCTGATGCAAGAGATACAAATATGCTTGAACACAACCACAGATCAAATTAGAGTCTCTTGTATCAACAGAAAAAGAGATTTCTTACTAGCCGAAATCCTTTGTATACAAAAGATGGCTTCATAATTACTAAACAAAAGGGTTCTTTAGATCTGAATGAAGCAGCAGCTTTGAGGGCCTCGCTCTTTTCTATTTGAGTAACAAGACGTCTTCTAGAAACATAATAAGTTCCTATGTAACTCTTTTCTTCAGTCATAGTCTCTGAGGAGTGGAAGTGTCCAAGACTCTTTGGAAGATGGCCTGCATTAAAAGTAAGATTTGTGGGTTACATTGTTTTAATTAAAAAATTTACATATGCTAAAATGTTGACCATAATTAACTAAATTTGGAGGTGTACGGAGGAAAGAAAGTATTAATGTCCATAGATGACCCAAATAGGTCACTGGGACTGTAAAAGTAGAGCTAGCTTAGAGCAGACAAAAGGAGCATTCAATACTTCTCTAATGAACTAAAACCAGAAAATCGTTCACCTACTCTATATAAGCATGGAAAATTAGCTAGATAGAAAATTTAAAAAAATATGTTTGACAAAATGCTATAACAAAATGTGATCTCTCCTAAGAGTAGGGCTACAGGATGTGCACAAATTAAGAAATAAATGCAAGGTGAGGCGGAGGCAGCCCCGGACCCTAATAATCTAGCAAAAAGAAAAAAGGTTCACTGTAATTTGTTGGACTTGCACATTCAGACAAATTTCTATCATGCAGGAAGGAAATGCAACTTTTCCTTACCAGGAGCAGTGAGTCTGACCACTTCATTTTCAGCCACCGTTTCTGCTTGATTATACATTTCTTCGTCAGAATCCAGAGCAGTTGGAAACTGACCATCAAATCTCCTCAGAGCAGAAGTAGCAGAAAATCTCTTCTGTAAGTCATAAGCATGGTTTGTCTTTTCAGGAGTGGCTTTCTCACACCCACTTCTTCCAAATATCCTAACTTTGAAGTACGATCTACAGATATATTTAAACATCAGTAAATCTCCAAACTCTATCGCATGATGGTGCACAAATTTTTCCCAGCCACGTCCAAACTCCATTTCAGTGCTTGTGCCACATATTTTTACACCCCACCGCTGGCCACTTGGGCTTTGCAGCACCCCATTCCCACCAATCCCAGACTCATTTATGAGTTTTCGAGCAAATGCAGGAGGAATATTCTGCAATCAAGTAAACAGACCAGTAGAAAATAAGTTTCGAGCAGTGTATGCATGCAAATAACGAAGAAGGGTACTTAAGCATTGGTGTTACCAGTTTTTGTGTAGAGTCTGAGAGCATGACTTTAAAGAAATATGAAGACCCATCCAAGCTTTCTCTGTCTTTCTGTTTCTGTTTGCCATGGATTGTATAGCAATTCTTAATGCAGTTTGTGCATGGAAGTAAACCATTCCCTGCTTCTTCATTTTCCATCCCATATCCAAATGGAGTTGGTATCATGTTTTCCTGTCATTCAAAAGCCTTTCAAAAAGAAATCTTGGTTTTCAATGACTCTTTTATTCTATTTGAAGTTCCAAACAAAATTTTAAAACATCAATTATATAATTCTCCAAGAATGTTGGAGAATCCAGCTATGCAAATTTAGAAATTCAATTTTAGCACTTGGGTAATAAATCTAGATTGCTGCCAGTAGTGATTATAAACTATTCAAGCATTCAAAGTAGTGATTATAAACTATTCCAGCATTCAAACCAGATTAATACCTGCAGAAGGCATGCAATACCAGACATTACCCATAAAGATTTTTTCTCCTTAAAGTGAGGCAAAAGATGAAAATATTGAGTCACAGTTGCACAGCTAAACTCACCATGAAACTTGAAGCTTTGCAGTTTTTCAAGAAGATAACAAAGATAGGGCTGTGTCACCCCTGTACATCATACACAATAAGAGTCACATGTCTAGTATTGAGCAGTTACAAATGAGAGTAATGCGCTTTATCCACCCACGAAGTAGTTACAAGCCTCTCACTACGGAATAGACTGAAATATTAAAAACACGACTGTAACACAAAAAATTGTTCCAATCTCTCATAATTCATTTGTTTATAAAAATTATTATAAAATATTATATTTATAATTTTAATTTTAATATATAAATATTTAAATTATAATAATTAAATAAAATTTGTTTTTGAATGTTGTGTTTTGTTCTGTGTTATTTTATGTTTTTTATGTTGTTTTTTTTTTGTTTTTTTCGTTTTTTTATTTATTTATTTATTTATTATTTTATAAATAGTATGGATTTTGAATCGTACATACCAATCAATTATTTTACCATGTAACTTTTATAAATTATTATTATTAATATGATATATAATATCAATAATAAATAAATTTTGAGGTTATTTTAAAATTAAATTATTATCTAAACAATATTAAAAATATATTTATATATTAAAAAGAGTTTAAATAAATATTAAAATTTTAAATAAATATTAAAATTTAATTTTTTTCAAATTTAAATATTAAATTAACGTAGGTTATGTAAGTTGTTATTGCCTTATATTGCTTTAGTAGTTAAAGTCATGTATAGGTTTATAAGTGGTTACCGGTATGACTTGCTTTTTATATTATTTACATAAATTTTTTATTTGTTTGTGAAAAGTTTAAGTCATATTTTATATAAGAAGAATGACACGAGTATATTCTCATTAATAGGGTTCGAGAAGGGAAGCAACATGGTTTTTCTTGCCCCCATTTTTTTAAATTAAATTTTGTTAGAGTTTCAAATGAAAATTTGGGTAAGATTAGATATGGTTTTTAGATTTTAAAAATAATTTTGGGTAAGGTTATATTTGGTTGTTTAATTGGAGTTATTGAAGAGATGTTTTAAGAGAGTATTTTTTTAGATCTATAAAATAATTAAGAGTTATAATGGGATTTGATAATGTTTATTAACTTAATAAATAAGAGAAATATTTTAAATTAATGAATTGATATCATCTTCCAAGAAGTTAGAAATCTATCTTAACAATTTATTAAGATTGTATCTAATCATTGTTTTAGAGAATGAAATTACTAGAAAGACCTTTTTTTTAATGTGGTGTTAATGAGGACATAGTTACGACCTCTAGGAATAATTGAGATGTAAAACGACAAGGTCACTCTTTAATTCTTAGACAATATTTCCCAACGAATTCTAAATACGAGTCCAAACAAGCAAACAAATTAACTATGAACCTAAAATAAAGTGGCATTTGATCATTTAAGAATTAAAACTACAATTATTTGGGATGACAAAATATTTTTAGCAAGATTAGGCTATCTGTGTGAGATGAAGCCTCATTGTTGGTAGTATTGGATTGATTAAAAATTGATACTCATGTTAATTTAATGTCATGGGCTTTCCCCTCACCTAAAATCTTCTCCTTGAGAAGCTTACGGAGATGCATCCAATTTGTGTACTTGGTTGTCTTTTCATTTGGTATATGTTTATTTTTCTTCACATGTTTGATTAGAGGATGAAAACTTTAAATCTAATTAGCATATCAATCAAGTGGGATGGTGGTCAAGGATATAAAATATTACTTCCATGATGGAGCACTTTCGGACATACAACTTAAGTGAACTTTAAAGGTTAAACAACTAGATTTTGTTGCACAAATTTGTATGCAACTCCTCCTAATATTATACTGACTCTATTTGATGAACATATAAAATACTCTTACACCAACTTATCATGCAAATAAAATGCTTAGACACTCACCCAAGGTAATAAATTATGAAACCTCTATTACATTATGATAGATAGAAATCCCACTTGTTAACTTAAAACCATAAAGTTCAAAGTATACAATATCATACATCACTATTCTAACAACATAATTAAGGAAAATATAATATTAACTAAGCTTATAAAATATCATTTAATTTTAATAACAACCCCATAAAAATGTTATGAAACCAACTCCCCACCTCCCCCAAAAATAAATATAAATAAACAAACCATAAACTCAAAGTACACCAATATTGCATTTATTTGTTATTAGTTAAGAAAAAATGTCACATAGTTTGAATTCATAAGAGCATTATTCATT